>VYZV01000406.1:46694-89229 GCA_013401275.1 Pandion haliaetus
TTGGTAGGTTTGTACCACCTGTCATTGCTTCCCAAGATATCTCTACTGCTACATAATTTAATCATTCCAGCTGATGTGTCAAGCAGTTAAATGTATTATTAGTTAAAAGTGGATAGCAGCTTACTTTGAAATAGAAGATTTAGGTCTTTTAACCATTAAGCACGAAGAAAAAAATAAAATGGTCGTTCCATTTTAGATAGTCATATTTCTTTATCTACTGCCTTAGGTCTATTCAGAAAGATGTCCGAGTATGCACCAGCTCGTTAGTAATGCACGCAGACATACAGCTGAAAGCTGTGAAATGTACATTCTTGAATAAAGGTAAACTGAAAAATATGTAACTCCAACTCTCTGTTAAAGTCTTACTTACAACCTACATGATGACTTCAAATATGAATGGCAGAGTGAAAAACACCCGCACAAGACTTTTCAATTAACTAATCAAGTGCAGTAGTGCAAAGAATACCATTTTGGGAGTGGGCTAAGGCAAATATTAATGTTATAAAGGGTTTTCAGACTTCTATGAAAGTACTCCATGAGGTTCCTTAAGAAAGTGACTCTAGGGGTTGTATTTAAAAGTGGTGTATAGTGATTTAGTGATTTATACTAATGGGAGTCGGGTGGCTAAATCACTATGCACCACTCTGAAAATGTACCCTTACGACCTTGCTTGGCTGATCTCCTCCAAGGTTGTGTCCGCCCTAAGCCAGCTGTTTCCAATACGGCGTAGAAGATTAAAAACTATTCTAAGCTGCAATGGGATTCCTGTTGTGCTGTGAAATCACAGCCTATACACTGATGCTAATATTTAATTCTTAAAAAAAAAAAAATCCTGCAGGATATGTTGGAAAGATCTACACCTGGAGTAAGTCTATGAATTTCTCAGGTGGTGGAATTGCTCTTAACTTCTGACAGCTGAATCTGTTTCTGTCAAAAAAAAGGGAAAGAGTGAAAGGGCCATGGTTGTTTTTTTCCTGTCAGGCCAAAAATTTGCTTTATTCAGGTGAAGTTCTGCCTGTGCAGAATGAAGTAAATCCTTCATTCATTTTTGTTATGTTGATCCAGTGGTGGAGCTCATTTGATCTTCCAGTAGAAGATGGATACTTTCCCAGGAGGAAGCCAAGAGGAAATGGTAATTCCAGCCTAAGAGATGCTTATACATGGAAGTTGTACCACTATAGTATGCGCTATGAGAGTGCTGTATTGGGTTGCATACAAATCTCTGAGGAACACTCTTGCTCCTGTGCAAACGTCCTTCCTGTTTCAGATTACAAGCTGAAGTTTAGCGGGGGCTGCAGATGGTTTTTAGCCCACTTCTCAAATCCCACAGCATGGAGAAGCACATCCACACAATTCAGACAAACGGGTTGCAGCTGTGTACCTCTCTCCCTACCTCTTCTTTAGATTTGGGCTCCATCTGCCCTGATTCATGCTGGTTTGGAAATAGCTTAAGGTACACTTACAAAAGCTGCTCTTGTTTCAGAAAGAGAACAGGTTTCATACAGAAGTATGTGCAGTTAAGAACATAATTTTAATTACACAAACGTTTTTTGTTATACAGAGAAGTTGTAAGCACATCCCACTGTTTAAACTTGCCCCTGCACCCAGCACTGACACCTTGCCGTTGTCTATTATAGCCTCGAAAGGTTTCTCCTTCACCTTCATTCTCACACCCTCTGTATGATTTTCTGAAGATGGAAGTAGCATTACTTAAATTTCTATTTGACCTTAGCCCTCATGTCTATAGTCTGTTATTGCTCCCCAAAAGCATGGATGCTAACGCACCCCTTTCATGATCTTGCAATTTTCTCAGCCATACATTTTTGACATAAATTGCCTCAATTTTGGATCTGACAGGTTGCATGAAGTGGATGCATGCTGGATTCATCCCAGAACAATTCTCAAGTAGCTAATTATGCTGTTATTGATACCATTCACCTGGGACACCCTTCAATGTTGAACTAGCAAACATGAGCCAGAACACACCTTCCATTTACCTTTGCAGTCTTTGGTATTTGGTGCCAAATTTGTCTTTGGTAAGCTGTAACCACCCCGAGGGCCAGGTCTATGTGAGATGCTAAGAGCATATCTACTCACATCTCAAAGAGCATAACAGCTCTGTAGAAGCTTCTCATGCTTATGGCAGAGAGGCTGCACTGCTGGAAATAACACGTCCACCCAGTCACTGACAGCAAAGAGTATCAGGCACCAAAAGCAGAGGCAGCTGAAATGCTGCAGAAGAAATTGCTTTGACAACAAAAACCAAAGTGGCTGTGTGATGCAGCATCCAGTGAAGTTCAGAAATAGCACTATCGACAGATGTCTGATAAGGCAGAATCAGTCTTCACTCTGACAAGAAGTTATGTAGCCTGATCTGCACCCAAAATATGATTTCTGAATACAGCACTTGTGGCATGTGTTCTTTAATAATTACCAAACTCCATCAAAATACCAAACTATGATTATGTTCTATGCATGCTGGACACAGAAATCAGACACATTCAGGTGGTGGGATGCAGTTACAGGACCCAGATATGGGCTTAAATTTGCAACGAATGAACGTGACATATCAAGCTGTATGAAAAAAAGCAGCCATCACTGTTTCTTTTCCACAGTATAGTTGCTTATCCTGGCCCTGAGAAAACTGTGGTAATGTATTACTTTGGATAATGAAGTTGCTACAAAAGAACAAAAGAAGATCTCTGAGGAAACAGAAATGAAATGATAATGTCCAGACTAGATCTTGTTCCCGCTGGCAGGTGTGTAGCTCATCTGTAGGTGACACCTATGCACTCGCCAGCTGACCCCATGTTCTGGTTTCCATTAAAGAAGATCTTTATTTGCATCACTGATAGTGTGGCAACATATCAGATGGGTGCTCAGGACTCAGGCTAAGAAGGAACCAGAAATCTGCAGAGAGCCAAAATGCACAAGAAAAAGTGCACTTACAGCCATGGCCATGAGACCTGGCTGGACTGTAAGAGCTTCTCAGCTTTCCAAGGGCTCAGTTAGATTATGTACCGATTTCATGGGCAAGGCTGGATAGAAAGTCCCCTTTCATTACCCATCCAGAAAAGAGGCTATCTTTAGCCTTAGTCATTTTAGTGATCCAGTTTATGGTGCAGAGACATAAATAGTTGCACTGGCAGAGCTAAGCATGTAGGCAGGAACAGAGAGCAAGGTTATTGCTGTGTCTTCTCTGCTGCTGCCAGCAGCACGGACTCCACCAGGCTATCGCAGCTCTGCTACTCCCTTGCCATCAAACACTCACTTGGCTGCATCCTTAGACTCAGATATACAATAAAGATATTAGAATGACATCCCATCAGGTTTAATTTATGGTATATGCAAAGTAATCCAGCAAAAATGTAAGGTTATTGCATTGGGATTGCATGTGTTTGTAAGTACATACATCAAGAGCGACTCCATAACTGCCGAGACAGGGAGCTGTTATCCCACACAGAGCAGGTCCCAGGAGCAGGAATGGAGTAAAGACTGAAAATGCAAGTCAAAAAAAGTGAGAATATAATTTCCCCATGGCAATAACCATATCAACATGCTATTGCCACTAGTGAAAAAAGAAAAAGCAATAGCCAGAGCGATTCATAAGACTAACTCTACAACAGGGCAAAGAATAAACCTATTGCAACTCTGGCTCTTGCATGGCTGGGACTGTGAAACAAAGGTTAGTGTCTCAGCAGTACTCCGGAGGAATGTGTGTGACCTCCAGCACACAAACAACCTGCTGTGCTCCAAGAGGATGCTTATGATCTGCTCTCAAGCACCCAGAGGTCTTCCGACTCGGTCAGGTGCTGAGCAATGGGAGTCTACAGTACTCAGCCGGAGCTAACCCCAAAGGGGACCCCGCTGGCCTGGAACGTGGAGATAAATGTTGATTGAATAAGGCATGGTTCATAAGACTTTTGTCTTCACTCTTCATTGTGGGATGGTTGGTTTTGTTATAAAACTAATTAGCATACATGTGGAAGTACTTTGTGGAAGCAGCTTAATCCTAAACAAATGTGAAAATAAGCCTGTATTGTTTCTAAGGACTGATTTACATTAATTATCTTCTACTTTAAAACAGCTCACAGACTTTTTTTTTAATCATTGTTTCTTTGTGGAAAAATTAAGAACAGAACATGTCTGTAAAACACTGTACATACAAATTTCTTGCATATCCAGCAAGAATGTATTCTCCAAAGGCAGAAAAGCTCGCTTTTAAGTAAAAAATGTGACTTTCCAACTAGCTAAACTCAGGCACCTCAGTTCACATCTAGCTACCTAAATTACTAGCTTCGTTCTCAAAAAATTATGACCTTCTGAGAACCAGACTTATTTTTAGGAACCTATATATGGATTTAGGTGCCTAAACTTAGCCACACTGTGTTAATTTTTTTTTTTTACTTTGTTAACTATACTGTTGCTCATTTGCCCACATAAAACACTTCGAGAGGGTTTGTGATCTCAAGAAAAGACTAATTCACTCCAATGTAACCAGCAACAATGCAGCGACTTCAGCCAGTGAACATCCGCAGTGAAAACATATGGATCTTCAGGGTGTACATCTGTGTACGTGCTGCCTGTCAAGAGCAGAATATTATAAACACGTAGACTTGCCTGATGCACCCGCTTCCATCGTTGCTCTGCAGATGAGCTAGGAGTGTCCAGCCAGACTCCTCCTGCCTGTGCCTCCCTTGCCTCCAGCCACGAGGGATGGGCAAAGAGCAGGCAGAGGCATCGGTGGATCTAAGCATTAGCTCCCCCTCCTAGTGAGAAAGGACAGAGAGCCAAGACTCCTTTCCCTCAGGTAGCCCTGACCAGAGTATATATCTGGCTCCTTCAAGTTGGAAAAAAAAAAAAGCTCCTTTTGTTTCATGACTGCTACCTGTCTCCGTCTAAGTTGGATGTCGTGGGTTAAGGAGGAAGGTCTACACTGGCAGCCTTGCCTTGCAAGAAGAGAAATGAAAGAAGCCAGCAGTGAGGCAAGTAGATGATTCTGGTAAGGAAGATGGGCTCAGCCTCACGGATCCGTGGTGATGCAATGTGCACCTGGATGTCCAGGGACCATCATGGCTCTGCTCCTCCCTTCCAGCCGTCTGTGCCTCTGAGTCCCAGCATGGACAACTACTGCTGCCTCCGCTGGGCTCTGGTAACCAGAGCAGCCTGGCTTGGCCACTGCTAATGTCACAAAATAAATAAAGAAGTCACACGCGTCCTTTCCTTTTGTTTTTAACAAACTCCTAGACTGAGCCGTGATACGGGGTCAGCTTGAGACATGATGAATAAACCAAGCTTTCAAATATCTAAACAACAAACCAAGACTAAAACAAATACTATTTGCCTCTATCCAGATCCTGTAGGAAGCCTTGCCATAGCACAAAACCTGAGGATTTTTGCAAGGCATAGTCTTATTGACAGTCTAATGGTTTTCTCTTTGACACACATTTTACAGAGAGACGACAGGCTCGGATAAACTCAGCTGCTGTGGGTCTGTGATTTCACTGTGCTGGGGAAGGTGCCTTCCTCGCAGAGATGCTATTACCTATGCTAGAAAAACAGACGCATGACACAGGGAATAAGCATGAGCAAGATTTTCCTCTTGGAAAAGGAATATTCTGTAAAATCTTTCCTTCCCCTCCCCTGGGCTGCTTTTACTCAGATATGAAATCCAGTTCTCCCTTTGACTTTCTCTACTGTCTCAAGTCCTCTGTTTAAAAATGGAGCATAGTGTCTATGTTTATACTTTTCACTAAAGAAAGCTTTAATTTTTCCTCACTCATATTTTACCAGTCCTGAGCACAGAACCAGCATTCTTACCAATTTCTAACAAAACCCCATTTGTTAATGGATTTACTTGTTCATTTCATTTAAAACACTACTGTGTTTAAACACTTTGAGCACTGAATGTAAAAATAGCTGGCAATCTCAGAAGTGAACATTTTATTTGTAATACAGGTGATTTTATCATGCGCCACAACATTTTTTTTCCTCATCATTTATTAATGTTTTATATAGCTCATCAAAAATGAAGGTTGAGGTCAATAATTGCTGACACATAAAAGAACAAGGAAAAGGACAAGCAAGGACTTTATCCAGAGGCCTGTACACTAGCAAAAACCCCCTCAGGTTTTCTTTGCACACCTTGAAAAATAGCAATTGCTAAAAAGGGCCAAGTCAAGGGAACAAAACAAAACCTTTTCTTTTTTTAATAAACAACATACTTTCCAGTTTCATGTATACTCACATGTGCTCCAGAAAGCATCTGGATTTTTATTGGTATCCCTTTCCACTTATCAGTTTCACTCTGTAGCCTCTACTTTGCTTTGGTGTTGGGGAGTCCCATTTTCCCGTCAGAGCAGATCGCTGAGCACAAGAGCTATTTTCCACTTGGCTCACAGATCCACGCTACGCATTATTGACATGACTGCGTTTAATAATAGTTCCTGCTGATTCTGTTGTGGAAAAACTTACTCTTCATAAACTGTCTAGCATGTGGTGCCAGTGCATGTGTGTATAATTTTTTTTTTTTTTAAGTGACTCAGGCCCTGGTTTAGAAAAAAATGCTTGAGCATGTGCTAAAAGCTAAACACACTAGTTCCCACCTTTATTCAGCAAAGCACTTAAGTATGTGTTGAGTCTGGCTGGCTTCAAAGGGACTTATGCACATGCTGAAGTGCTTGTTGATTCAGCGCCTTACAACCCAACTGCCTCGGGAATGAATCCCTAGCTCAGATACTCTCTCAAGCCTACCTACAAGTCCCTCCCCAACAGCAGGATTTATGCCTTACACTACAATAGACTTAGGAATTTACGAGTTATCACATTTCCACTGGGCAAATATATTGCATATTTCAGAAAATTGTACTAAAGATAGGATCAAAACTACATCTCCAGAGCAGTCAGGGATCCACTTAATCTACATTGCTGTGTCACTTCATAATACAACAGAGGGCAAAAAAGAAAACCCATTAAGTGAGTCCATAACTGTTATGAAAAGGATGCCAGTGGTTACATTGCAATTACATCACAGTTTTCCTTTAACATATAGGCCCTCCCTAAACATCAAAGGTGTTTCCATCTTCAATAAAAATAAAGGCAAAAGAGCCATATTTGTATATGCTGTGGCATTTAACACATACCTTTTAAAGAAACTGTACACCAATGAAATATGAAAATACAATCCCCATCACACCTTTTTCAAAGTTTGCATCAAATGTTTATAAAAATAAACAAATATATAACATGATGGGGTCGGGGGGAGGGGTGGGAAGTGGGAATTTGGTCAATTTGATCACGAGAATGGTTTAGGATAGTAGCCAAACTTAAACTGCAACAAATGTTTTCCATGACATGATTCCTCTCTCCCCAGAATAAGGAGTTATTTCAAACAAGCAACAAAAGCAGACTGCACTGCATTTCCTTAGTTTGTAAGCTCTTAGCATCATTTTATGGTGTCAACCTATTAGAAAGAATTTTTAAAAACTGCTCTTATTAGAGCTGGAGCTGTCAGGGCATGCAGTGAAAACATGTAATTTTTTTACTCTAGGAAATATGATTCTGTAACAAGCAATGGGTTAGCAGTACAGCAGCAAACCTATCTAATACTTTAAAAAAAGTGCTGATTTATGTGTGCATGTCCTACCAAATGATTTCTCTTTGATTTTTAAATCTATTTAGTCAAAGATAATTGCAAACACCAGGTACATGGCTTTATGGTAGGAACGCCTGAGCAAATAACACTGCTGTCTCAAACCATTCCCTGGATACTACATAGGTAACAAATACAGGCTTAAATCCACAAAAGGACACACGTAACTTGCAATCATGGCAGAATCTATAGCTCCATAAAGGTTTCTAAGTTCTCTATAAAACATATGTGAATAAAAGGGCAGGTTGCAATTTCAATGAGCCAGTAAGAAAGGTCTTTCTCTCTCTCAAAAAAAAAGAAAGTAGCTTAAATCCTGTTCTTTTTTTATGTTTTAACTCCATCTTCTTGAGCCTGCTGTTTGGCCCCTCTCCTAGGATTGCTGGAAACATAGGTGTGAGCCCCGGCATCCTGCTTGCTGAGCAATGCACTAACAGCTGTCACGTAACACATGGGCATCTTCCCTGCCACCATCACCGTCTTCCCTCTCTTTGGTAAATGTGTTGGTGTTTTGCAAAAAGAGCCAGCCCTGAAGGCAGCCATTGGGGTGTCCAACCATCAGACACATCATTCACTGCCTGACCCATTCCAGCCCAGGATCTTTGCAGAGGATGGATGACTCTGTATCAGCACTAACCTCAGCCTGCCTCCCTGGTATCTGGGTTAGCAAAACCTGACCTACTGCATTATTTTAGAAGCTTCCTAAAAAATTCCAATACTTGTTAGCAGGGTAGGTCGATGGGAAAAACCACACTGGCATAGGGCTAGCAGAAGAAAAAGTACAGCAGTGCTTTTTCTGCATGCACATGTGTACTTATGTGCATGCAGTTAAGAAGAAGATGGTCCTGCTGCTAAATAGCTATCTTGTGAAACATTTGCATATACCAAACCGATTAATTATTCATTTACTTCCAAACTATTTTCCTGAAAGGACTATTTACTTCCCACTCCCATTAATAGAAGTGACCTAATTGAAAGCTAAGCTCGTGGCCCCATGCTTTCTAGGTTTAGAAACAAGCCTCCCTTTCTCCCCCCCCACCCCATGCTCTAGATCAAACATCACAATGTCAAATGCTCTGCAGATGTTTCCCTTGGGAATTTGAAAGGCTAATTAGGGTGAGCTTCACCATAAAGAATACAGTTGTTAAAACAGCTTTTGTACACACTGGAGTAATGATCATTCTCTTACATACGCGGTGATTTGTTGCTGCAATTTGCAGCCATATATCTCTTAGGAGCTAATTCGGATGTTGTTATTTATTGCACGTATGATTATTAATGATATCTTAGCAACTGCTGGAAGTAACTTATTTCACCTCAGGAAGTCAAGTACTTTAGCTCAATGTTTACAGATCTAAGGAGACATCAATTTCTGTAGAAAATCAGTTCTCCATTTGGCCTCCCCCACCACTACAGTAAGGTCTGAACTATCATCATTTACAGATATTTTCTCATACTGTAAAAATACTTGCCATTATGAAATAAGAAAAGAACCTGTCAGCTCTCCCTCCTTATTGAAAAAGCTCTTTCACAAAAAAAAAAAAAAGGATTTTTAAACACCTCTGAAGAGGAGAGAAAAAGCAGTATGCCCAGTATTGACAAAAGTTACCTGTGTAGAATACAGGACCAAGTTCTCAGATCAGTTGTAATTTTTCATAGGGAAAGAACAAGATGAAAGTACTTCTTTTTCATTTAAAAGTGCTGTTGATGTGCAGAAGCATACAGAGAAAAGGAAAACCTTGCAAGATCACTTACATATTTCACAGTGCCCTTGCTCCCAATTGCTTATGCTTTTGTGTCTTATGTCTCAAAAAACATTAGTTTTCTGTTCCCTGATATTCTACACAATTGTTGCTGAACCTACATTAAAACCGAAATCTTCTCTCTTGGTGTCTGTGGAAGAAAATGAAGTGAAATCAAGAAAGACAGATGAACTCATTCTGCCTAATTTTGATCCTATTTGAACATCAAGTTTCAAAGTGTGACTATAACACAGGCTTTACTGGAGATGTGTTTGCTTTAGAAGAGAATGCGAAAAATTCATGGGCATTCACATGACTCCTAATAAAACAAAACCCAGTGGGTCAGTCTCTAACACTTGCCTGAAGTCATCTTGTTTGTAGTACAGCCTGGTCCAGGAATTCACCCTGGGTGGGTGGTGGGAAGTCCTCTGAACGAAAGAAAGCATGAGCTCTGAACATGAGCTTCTTGTAAATTTATTGAAAGTAAACTGATGAAACAAGAAAAGAGGTGATGATGGTAGATTTTTCAAGGGAGCGAAAATCCTTTGAATTTTATGGACTACACAAGGTTCACCCCTTCCTAACTGCAAGTGTTAAAAGTATAATTGACATATTATGTCTTACAGTTACATATTAACTTAAAATACACAACAAATAATTAGGTATTAGGATATCTAAGACATATGATATTATATAATTTAATTTTAAATTCTCCTGATTGTTTTAGCAAGCCTTTCATGATCAATTTCAAATAGCAATACCAGAACAAAGCAAAAAAAAAATATCCAGTGTTCAGAAGTGTATTATAATTTGCAGAGCCATGTGATTGCATTTGTATATTAATATGTTAATGCCAAGTACAGTGATCTCTACTTAACATATTACATAACTTCCTCACAGTAGTTAGTAGCAGCTTACTTTATTCTTTTCTTTAAAGATGAGAGCATATGAAAAATTTGACCTCAGCTCCCAAATGCTTTATAGCCAATTGATGTAGCAAAATAACTAAAAATACAGTAGTATTGATTGCTTTTTATTTGCTCTATAAATACTGTTAGCCAACACTAACCTGAGTTGTATTACTCTAAATTGATAGTAATGTGACCAGAGACCGTCTAACTGAGAACAGAATCTGGTTTAGGGTGTATGATGGTATAGATCTGTAAGTATTTGAATTTTTTTTTAATAAAAAAATAGGAATTTATTTGGATATTATTCCGTGCCCTATCTGGTTTGCATGCTTATGGGTTTTTATGGATTTGCATGAACGATGGAAGCTAGCTCACAAATATGTATTTGCATAAATGTGCATGTGGGCAGCATCACAGAAACTCACATATATTTATGCCTGTATCATACAAATGTTGATGAAAATTACTTAGCCAACCCATTCCCCTGTTCTACAAAAAGTACACAGGCAGGAGCAATGCCATGTGGTCAATTACGGTGTGGGCAGTGAATGAGAAAACTGTAAGCATTAGCAATTTTAGTAAATAATACTTTAAGGATTCATAGGGTGATGCTTTTCTTCTATAAAAACCATGGCTGAACAATTTTCAGTAACAAATGAGAAAAAATGCAAAGTCTCTTCACAGATGTATCTAAAACAGAAAAAGCAACAGATTTGTCAAAACATTTGTTGTGAATTGTTTATCTGAATGTGATGCTTAATGGTTTACTTCTTTAGTGTAATTTGAGAATCACATGAGAAGAATTATCCAAAACCTCAAAGATTTTTCTTGTTAGCATCTTAATATTTGCACACATAAATACTTTGCTTAGACATACAGCTAAAGAGAGAAGCTGTGTCTTGCTGTTGTGCACAAGGTGCACAAACATGCATACTAGTGGGAAGAATTATAAAATGCTCAAATATCTTCAACAGGGAGAGGAAAGAGGCAAAAAAGTGTATCTGATGCATGCAATGACAGAAAAACATGACACTTGATGGAGTTTTCCACGGTTTGAAAGGGTTGGTTTTGACAACAAGTAGTGCCACAGGACACATAAACCTGGCTTGATCCAACCACTTACATTGCAAAAGAATCTTTTACCATTCTTCCTACTTTGACAATACGCCATGACATTGCCAGATTTATGAAAGAAAACAGGACTTTACGTCTTGTGCCCTTACAGCTCCTCAGAGGATAAATTAGTGTATAATTTGCACTTTGTTGTTGGGGGTTTTTTGTGGGTTTTTTTTGGGTTTTTTTGTATTTTAAAGGAAAGTACTGTAATGTTAAAATACCAGTGAAGTACATTGTGCCCAAAAGGCTCTGTAAAGATTTTGGGACTGAGTAACAACAAAAAAAACCTTCAGGACTGACTGTCCCAGTATGACTGAGCAGACAAGACTTGAAGGAAAGCGATGAATCTGCATATCTAAAGACTATGAAAACGACATCAGATGAAACAAGTGAATATCAGGACTGAAAAGGCTGCAGGAGTTTGCAAGCAGATGTCAAAAAGCATACCAGAAAACGTCAAGAAAAGTATAACAAGCACTGGTTGCAGAGATTAGGGTGCTAAATATATGCATGATGAGCACACCGTGCTAGGGCTTGCTGTCCTAGGAGCTGCTTTGCAAGCAACACTGTAAAAAAACCCCCAAACCTCACCACCACCACCACAAAAAACAAACCCAAAACAATCAGTGAACAATGTCTGCAGATAATCTTGGAGTCAGAATGTAAACAGGGGGTACTAGGCAAATAAAGACATGGCTGAAACATGCCTCTGGAAAATCTCAATCACTGCTGTTTTATCAGAGCCTGGGCCAATTGTTCTGCTCTGTTAGGAAGGAGAACAAATAGGCAGCATTTTTCAAGAGAGTACAATGAAGAACCTGAAGAAAATAATTATGGTAAGCACTGACTTTTGCAAATGGTTTCCTGAAAGTGTGAATCAGAAAAAAGGCTTGGAAGTGCAGCGTGGTCTTACGTGGCAGGCAACAGCAAGTTTGTGTGTATGGCATTTACAGGAAGACCCCCATGGTCCTGGGGGAGCGCCTCCAAATGGGAGAGGTTGTTCACCCCCTCCCTTGAGGCACTGAACTGAGCAGAGAGAGCAAATGGCTGAAATCCAGGAGCTCCTGAGCTGGAAACTCATTGAAATTACAGCGGCACAGAGAAAATGAGCAAATCTTTAGACAGTGTTGTAGAAGCAGCCTCATCATAGTGTCTGTGGCAGCTATTAATTATGGGATATCCTGGCTAGTCATCAACATCACATCGCACGCTACGTCTTTTGCTCACAGATACAATATTAAACAGGGAACACAAGACTATTAAGTTTTTCCTTACAAAGTGGCAGAGCAGAAGTTGCAGTGGTGTGAAATAACACCCATCCTGGTCTCCACCGTGTGTCCTGGACCGCAGCTGTGGGGGAGCCCTGTGGGGCCATCCAAGGGTGTAAATTTGGAGGGATGAATACATCCTGCCCCCCTTGGAGAACTCTTGCTGGGACTGGCCAGTATCTCACCCTTAGAAAATCAGTTTGATGCAGAGAGCTTTCAGTTTCAGATTTTCCACTTAATTTGTAGTGACTCATCTTTGTTTGTTTATGGCCACTGATGTGTGCTTGGCTAATAGAAACCCGATGCCTCATCTCATGAGAAGAAAGCTCATACTTCATTTCAAAACTGCCATATAATGGTCAGTCTCAGCATGCAATTTTTGTTTAACTAGTGTACTTGGCACTGCGATCACCACATGGAAACATTGATTCCCAGTCATCCATGTCATGTAGTGCACCACTATACAGGCTACCCATAAAATAACTACAGGCTTCCTGTTCAGCAGTGCACGCTCCTAATTAAGTGTCTGATTATATATTCCACTGATTTGTAAACCAACGCGAGTATGAGATGTAAATAAATATGCATAGCCCCTGCTTAAAGAGGTTATTTCCACTGAGAGAGGATGTACCTCAAGAGAGCACCATATTTAGTGTTACACGGTGAAGTTTTCTAGCACAAGCAGCAACTGCAGATCTGACCCAGCAAATATCTATTGTCTCCAAGCAGTTCAAGTTCCTGTAGTTAGTACTGCTGAATTCATAGATGGCTTTAGGGAAGCTCAAATGAATTTCAAGTGCGGCCCTTTTTAGTGAGTAAGCAAAACTGATTCATTTTGAATTGCCATGGGTTACAGAACATGAATTGCTACTGCAGCTCAGCTGCTCAGTGATAAGTTGATAAATGCCAGCTGGGTTTGTGCCTTTAAACCTAAAATGGTGGTTATCAAGGAAAATGTCAGTTACATCAGTTCAAGCCCTCCAGTCTTTGGATGAGTTCCTAATGCAAATACTTGTGCCTTTTGGGGAACCTAACAGGAGAAAAACTCCCTGAGCCTTAGCTGGAAATCTTAGGTTCAGGAGACACATACAGGAGGCTGGTACTGATGCTGCTGCATCCACAAACAAAGCACATCATCCTAAAGGAGAAGGAATGGCAGAGACCTGGCTCTGCATGATGCACCAAACTTGCTGGAGCAGTTGTGCAAGGAAGAGGGCTACTGTTATTTGCTGCTGATATATACAAAAAGCAGTTCATCCCCCCAACCACAAGAGCAGGAGAAGAATAGGGGTAGAAGAGTTTTAGATGAATGATGCAGCTTAGCCACCCCCTTATTTGCATCACCCAACTTACTGAAATGTAGTTTCCTTCCCTCCAGTTGTTTAACATACCTAATGAAGTAGGTCTGAATTCATAATCCAGAGACCCAGCAGAAGGAAACATGATTAAAATAATCCCCAAACTGTACAACTTGGAGATAGTTAGAAATAATAAGTTAAAGAAGGCTCTGCATTACTTCCAGGAATAACTCTTTTCATCTCTTTGGTGTGTGAGTTATGCAAACTTAGATTCCCCAAGAGGTTGGCAAATAACCTAAAAGAATACAACTCATGGTAAGGAAGCCTTTGTTTGATCTCCTCACACGCCATTTCTGATTTGGCTTTGGTGACTTCAGTGAGGTTTTACATGAATTTACTTCCACAACTGGGTCCTGCCTGTGGCAGAGTCTGTCTCATTCTGACAGTTTGTTTTCCATGGCTTATTAAATGTCCTAGTGGAAGCATTGATGAAAGCTGCCAAGCAATCCTATGGTTGTAAGAGTTGGTCCATACTTCCTGTCCCTCCATGCACATTTAAAAAAAATGAAGCCAGAAAAACATACCATACCACAATTCATCAAAAACAATGCAATCAAATAATTAAAATATGGGAAAATTTTCCCCAATAAAGACAGAAAGAACAAAACCAATAAAACTGAAACTGTCTTTTATTAAGAAATGACACTATTTCTAGATAACTAGTACATGCTGGCAAAAGGAAAAATGAGGCTAGTTAATGATGCAATGCTTGGAATCAAAGAACATTAAGTTTAACACCGAATTAAACACACAAAGAATTGCTACAAGAAATGAGAAGCTCTGAAACAAATCGAACAGTCTGAAACACCATCTTTCCAGCCAGGGAATGGTTAGAGGTCTCAAAAGATCTAAAATAAATTCCAAAAAGCTATAAAAACAAGAGAATGGAAACCACATGCAACATAATGGAGTCTCAAAGCACCAAAGAACTTCAGTCCAATATAGATAGATTACATGGAGGTATATAGGTTACATTCAGCTTGGATGAGTTTTGAACATTTCTATACAGAAAGCTTTTATTTTTTTTTTTTTATGAATGATGCAGAATGAGGGTATTTGTGACACATCTGGTGAGCAATCACTCTTGCTGACCACTTTGTTTGACCTCCCCCACTCAAACCTGAAATTATTGTAGAACAGAAGATACTTCTTTTCCTTTCTTTTCTTTTTGTTTTTGATTTGCTCAGTTCTTCTCACTTCATATGTTTTATGCACTGCTACAAAGATGAACGGAGCTTGAGCAATCGTATGCTGGTACCTGACATGGGAAGGTATTCTGCACTTTATTATTCTGGTGGTTTCGTGAGAGTGACAGAGGATGATGTTTGCTTCTAACTTTGTCATTTCATAACTCATGGTTAACAAAAACACTGTCAGTGCAGTAATTAAGGTGAATACCAGCAAGGCACAGCATTAAGTATCTTCTGAGTTGTAACTAGCAACACTCCTCAAGTGTTATGAAAGGTGGCAAAATTCAAGAGATGTTCAAGAGATAATGGATGAGAGTCCACTCTGTTCCATTACATAAAGGTGGTTTTTTTTTCTTTTTCTTTTTTTTTCTGGTAAAAAAGCATACTCTCAATAGGCACAAAATTGATAGCACTCCAGACTGAAGTTGCACGCATAGTCACTTTTATGAAGAGACACCAGCAGTGCATCTTTCCTCTCCCAGCCACTCTCAGGTTGCTTCAGCCCCAGTTCAGGAGAAAAACACTTAAGGACCGGAGAGTAATTCACATTTTATCTTAGCTCTCCTGCTGAGATTGCCAGCCAGGGTGCCTCATTTTAGGAAGACCACATTGTGATGCCTGTACGTGTCCACTCAGGAGCGGACCGACCCCACTGGCCTATTTCATGCGTATTAAGGCACCAAATGGTAACAGATTTCTCTTAGTATCAGCATGAGCTAGTTCTTGAAAGAAAGACAACTTAAACCATTCAGGTCCCTGTCTCAAATTTTGTTCACCCTAGCTACACTTTTCAACATTGTTTAATATTGACAAGTCCCTATTTTATCACACAGGTAGAGATTACTTGTTTGTTGTTATTCTAGCTCCTCACAAACTTCTGAAACAATTTTGCAACAGTGCATGAGCCTTGCATTTCAGATTTCCAAAGCTTCTTCCCTGTCATGGGCATAGAGGAGTGTTATTCATAGGAGGCTGTACCTTCATGCTTTAGTCATTAGTAGAAATGGGCCATAGATCATGTCATGTTGTCTGTAACCTAGTTAGATTCTGACAGGAGAGAGGTTCTAAAATCATAGGTTCACATTAGAAACCTTTAAAAACTCATTAGCTTCTGATAATTATCCTAATATCCAAAGCACTAAAAATCACAGAGCTCATTTCTGCCTCAGAACCGATTGTGAATATGTTCAGAAAAAGCTTTGTCTTTTCACTTCTCAGTAACAAAAGAAATAGCTGCTCTGAATGTGAACATTTGGGGCTGCTGCAGAAAAGGACCACTTTCCTTCCTGAGTGTGAAGAGTAAAGTCCATTCATTCTGTAACGGAGATGGAAAAATTACAACTAAGTCTTAATTCAGTGCTCTGCCTTGGGACGTCACCTTTTCCAGGCCATCGCCTCCTGAACATTTGACGTCTCGCTGCCAAACTCAGAAAACACTGCATTTCTCTAAGCTACCTTTATTCAGAAATGTTAGCTGTTTTTTTTTTCTGCAGATGTAGCAGAAAAGGTTTCTGTGAGGCTGCTGATTCTTGTAAACATCCTGCTCCTAAATGAGCCTCAGCCCTTGAGTCAGGACCATCTCTGCATCCTCAGTTGTTCTACTATGGCTGAGTCCCAGTGGTTATTTTATTTTGAACCATACAAGGATCCAGCCCACATACTTGAATGTGTCTTGAGTCACAAGCAAAGTGGCCCAAAGGTACATTGTCCCTCTAGACACTAAAAAAAGCAAACACCATTCTTTCAGCTTAATTAGTGGACACTGTGCATGAAAAACCATGAACAGGTGGCTGGGGAATATTACACTCTGAGTTGGAGCACTGTTTTATAGATCCAACTATTTGCATTTGATCCCACTGTAAGTGGCAACAGGAGCAAGCCTTCTTCAACCTCATCCCTTATAGATTTTAACCAAGTCTGGCCAAGTCTGTTTCTAGACTTAATTTTAATAGCAAAACCATTTAACCTCATAATAACAATGCTGTAAAGATATACTGCTCCATATTGATTACCATACTAGCTCCTGAAAATGGCTAGAAGTGGACAAAATCCTGCTAGAACAAACAAAACAGCACAATAAAACAATGACCAACCCTTAAAAAAGACGGACATGGATTTGAAGTGTACATAAAGATGATCATGTTATTCATAGACTTGTTATTCTGCCCCTCTTCTAATCACACCTGATTTCCTTGGGAATGTATTTTCCATGATTTCTGGGATGTTGTGCTTCCCTCTTTAGCAGGGACTGGGAATTGCCTTTGACGGCTGCATAGAGCTAATGCAGGAGGGTTGCAATCTAGGTTAAGTTTTTTTGTGGAGATTTCTAGCGTAAAACAAATCACAATCAAAAAATTAATTCTCGTGACATCATTTTTACACACCTCACCTAGTGGGACCTTCAGAGCTAAAAAGAAGAGATGACCTAAGGAACCAGGGACTGTCACCATGGCTACAAGGGACACGTTTACTTGTGCAGGTTAAGTACAGAGGTAGACACATAAAAGACATTTATTGGCAATATTTGCTGCACAATAATGTAGGGTTTGTCCCCAAAAGAATCAGTAATTACCATCCTGTCAGTGCGTTGGATACTTTTATTACAGAGTTTATTAAAACGCCACTTACATTTAAAGAAACATTCACTAAGGACATTAGCTTCTGTGGAACAGAATTTTCTTAAGCTACCAGCTCTGCAAACACAATTCTGGCATCTGAAAAATCAAGCTGTGCTCCTTTGGTGGCATACATCATGACTTGCAATAACCACGGCAGGATCAGAAAGTAGCTAACCATTTTTGATCTTTCCCTGGGAAGAGCAGGAATATTTCTGTGCTCTTCAGTGATGCACCAGCTTCTCCAGCACTTCTTCTATCATGTGTTGCCCCATCCTGGGGAGCTACATGAATATGTCTGCCTTCATCAGCCACCTCATTGGCCAAAAGTGAGGAAAGCAGCTTCTTTTTGGGGTGCCCATGCTGGGACGTTCCTGGGAGGTACCCAGTTTTCAAAGGGGGAATAGGTAACGTTTTCTGAAGACTGGGCCCCATAACATATCTCCTGCTGTCCACCCAAAACTACGTGATACCTAGCCACCCTTGAAAAATATTAGTTTAAAGCATCAGAGAAGCTNCGGGGTTTGTTTGGCCAATAAAATGCAAGAAGTGAAAAAGCCTGAAAAGTCTTTTCATACCTGGAAAATGTCATATAAAGGTGTCATTGCGGAGTAATGCTAACTATAACAATGCAGTTTTGAGGAGAAAAGTCTGTTTCCCTACATTTGACTGCATCTGCTTCATTCATTTTGTCCATTAGTCAGTCCTATGAAAGCCTCCATTTCAGAGCATTTGATGTGAGCTTGGGAAAGCCATACAGGAGGTGCTGCCTCAGCAGGAAACCCACTCCTTGCTGAGGGACCGTCAAATATTTGCAGGGAAACTAAAACAGAAGAATAAATATTACATGCTGATGGATATTTGTCAGAAAAGATAGGAGTAGTTTCAATGGGGCTTGTCAGACACAATACATTCAGCACATCTACATTTTCTATGGCAAAGGGAATAGAGCGCTCCAGCTGCTCCCCTGGCAAGCCTAAAGTTTTGTCTCGTAAATGTAAATTATAGATGACATAATGGTGGAATGGAAATGGATTGCACCTATAGAGATAAATCAGTGAAAAACCTTGCGCTTTCAAGGAAAGGAAGAAAGAAAAAGGTTCTGATGTGCCGCAGATCTTCTGTTTGTTGTGATATTTAGCCTCTCCAACTCAACACTTTGTAAAGCAATTTGTTTCTTTTTTTCATTTCCCTCCACCTCCATTGAAAGCGATGAACATTTTTGTGAAGCTCACAGAGAGTGCTAGGTTGCAAATATAACAAAAAGCTTGCCAATGCCTGGGAGTCCAAACTGGCAATGTTTTCTGTTGTGTCAGCATTTAAGTATTATTGTAGTGTTATCATATCATGGCATAAAAAAATAACATGGAAGCAGTTGTGCCAAAAGCTTAATGTTTGACTGAAACCACACACCGAGTATCCATAGGTACATTTGGGTTCTTTGCCAAAACATTATTTTAATATGAACCATTCAATGGATCTTCCACTCAATCATGAGAAACTCTACTTTTTAATTTAAACCAATAAGACAAAAAGCACTGGCAGGTTTCCTGCATCTGATACTGATGAGGAATAGAGATGATTTGACAGCCCTGGAAAGGAGACTGTCTCAGGCCTGGAGCCTGGAGAAGGTTCTGCTTTTTCTTCCACATACTGAACTTGTCACTTTTGTAAAATGTCAGAATTCCACAACAAATTTATCTACCTGGTCAATGATAAAGCAAAGTCTTGTAAGTGGAGACAGAGGAAAGAGCAGAGTGAGAGAGGGAGAATTTTGCTCAGAAATGGGTAAAATGTTCTGTCTCCTTTTTTGAACTCAATGGAAATGATACCTGAATGATCAATACAGGAAATTACAGAAGTGCTGTTGTGTACTCTATCATTTGACATTAAACTTTTGAAGCTATATCAAGCTTGACAATCTAGTGGAAATACAATCTGAAAATGGAAGAATACATGTGCTTCAGACCAAATTCACATCCAGATGACTGTCTCACCATACGAATATACTAGGTGTGATGAATAGGAATTTATTTCTGTGACTGTTATTAAGTAGAGCCTTGTCCTTCGGATAATCCAGTGTAAATTCAGCCGGCTGCACTCTGACAAACACCAGCTCTCGGGTGAAGGTAGAAGTAACATTTGGTCATTTTTCAGACCCCTTTGATCTTTTGAATCCTCTGAACTTTATTATACTGCACAGTTTTCTAGGAACTGCTACACTGCTTTCAGCGGCAGCCCAGGACCAAACAGCAAAGCGCCGGACTGAGAATCTGGGCCCAATGACTTAAACTTCAGAAACAGCTGCTGAAAGCAAATTCATTGGAAACAGAGTTGAGTGTTCATGGGAAACAAACTGATTTTGTCTTAGAGGAAAAATTCATCCAGGCCTGATTAACAGGGGCATGCTGAATGAGATCTTGAAACAAAAGACAGGAATATAAGTGTTATGCACTAATGATGCCATAAGTAAAGAGTTACAGCAAAGATGGCAGCAGAAATTTGGCTTTTGAAAACTTCTACCTGCTCCTGGTGTGTTTTGTCTGTCTCTCCCGAGTGAGCGTTAGTTGTACTCAATTGCTGCTGCAGCCTCCCAGCCGGAACGCAAAGAGCCAAAACCCTTCTCACCCTTAAGATGGAACTAAGCCAGCAAGGAAAATGAACAGTAATATGATGTGGAGACAGCAGGGTGATATAGCCAGTGATACCCAAAGCCTTTGCTATGTATACCATTTGTTATGTTATTTGCAAATAGTTGAATCTTCAAAATAGAGCAGGTTTAATTAAAGGCTACCTAGCTTACTTCAACTCTCTGAATAGATAGGATCTTTCTTACAGCAAGGTTTCTGATGAATACAAAATCTGCTTTCCACAAATATTTTTCATTCTCACTTAAAATTTTGCTGCTTCTGCAAACATTTCTGCAACCAAACTTATTTGCTAGGATGTGCGTGAAAAGCAGACAAAAAGGGAGTGCAAACACATTAAACGTGAATTCACTTAGAATTTAATAACAAAAAATTGCACAGCAGTTTTGTGCAGCACTTGCCTGGCAATGGCTGTTAGAGCATCAGAATCAAATTCAGAAAGTTACACACAGCTGACAGCAATGTGTCTAACACCTGATCATTCAAGATAAACACCAGAAAAAGTAAAGTGAGGACCATAAAGGACCAGATTTTAAAAGCATTATGAGACCTAATGCTGCAATTAGGCCCATGAACTTAGGTTTTAAAAGGAACTTTGCACATGTCTATCTGAATGGGTTGAGATGGATCCCACCTGCCCCAGGCACAAGCCTGTTCCAGTCTGGGAAGCCATATAACTGCAACAGCAGCTCTGCCAGGCACTTAGTTTGAACACACTAAGATATTAATTTGGTCATCCAGTTTCCAGACCTAAAACGATTTGCATACCACCACCAAACACTCCACTGCTGACAGTAAATATACCTCTGTAGGACTTCAAATGCCTGCAAGGCAAATGGAATCTGAAACTGTTCTTATATCCTAGATAAATACTGCACATCGAGCTGCAACGACCTTGTTTTGAAAAGACTAACTCTTGCTTGTTTTTTGGAAGAAATTCACATCTAACTCCAGAGCTGTGAATCCTAAACAGAAATGGAGGCCTCCCTCCAGTGTAAGACTTTAATCTCTCCATTGTGTTAAACCAACAGTAAGTGTTCGACATAACAATAGAGGGATTAATGTTCTCCAGAAACCATATGATTATTAAATGGGCAACTCCTTTAAAAATTTTTCATCAAGTATCAGCCCACCTAACACACTCATGCAACAGCTTCAATTGGTTCAGCCTGTTGTATCTCTCTGCTGGCTTCTGCAGAGTTAGGCTGAAATATGATGGCTGACACTGGAAGGAAGCATACATTACCCTGCTAAACTCAGGGGTGATAGAGCTCCAAAAGCAGTTAGCAAAACAACCTTATAACCTCATTCATCTTCAGGCTTTGTCTCAGAAATCAGAAAGCTCGGAGCAGCTCCTGACACACTGCAGCAGCATCAGTCTTAGAAACAGAGTGCGCTCAAACCGAAAACCCACAGAACACATCCCCGAACCAGCACGGTGCTGCCGAAAAGAGGAATAAGTCACTGGGCCCTCCAGAAGGGGAAAACACATTTCAAACCCCCTAGAAAACCACAAGTCAGAGAGGGAAGTGTGCTGCTGCCCTACATGAAAAGTCATTTGCACCTGGCAGAGGCGGAAGACCTAAAGAGTCATTAAAGCCTGATGTATGGAAGTGTGTTTTGTCTTGCAAACGGGAGCAAGGCTCAGAGGTTCAGTCATCTTTGCCATAAAACAGTGAATCACGGGTTCCTAGTGTGCGCATCTGTGCCGGGGCACTGCTTAGCAGCAATGTCTGCACCAGCATATGCTCCTCTTCTCCTCGCTAGATTGCTGAAGGTGATAAAAGTAGTTTTAAGGCCTCTCCTCTTTATCCCCTCTTCCACCATCTCCCTGTTGCTGTGCCCTCCTCTCTGGTGTGAGACGACTGGTTTAAGAGAGAGAGAGAGGAAGAAATAAACTGCAGGGAAATTTTGTTTGCTTATTAGGCTTTTTACACTACTTTCTTACTCTGTAATTTCTTCTTTGACCATCTTATGGTCACTGTAACTCTTAAAATAAAGAGAATTATGATGTACATGTTGAGCTTACTTGAAGCCTTTGGTATTTCTGAGAATTTCTTAGCACTTCTGGCATTACAGAAACACAGTGGTACCCAGCAAAATCCTGGACTCAAGCATTACGACTTTTCAGCTGCTATTTTATCTCTGATTCTTGTTATCTATCATAATAACTAACTAGTGTACTTAACTGCAGAGAGGGTCTGCATTTTGACAATAGATGAAGAATTTTAAAAGTTTGGGTACATACAGGTTACATTGCCTGCTTCTGATGTCCTGTGGCATTCAGTGCATAGTCTCAAGAGGAACATTTATGATCTCAGTTGTGCCGTGCATGTCACCTATTATAAATAACGTTCCTGGTCGATGGTCAGCTTTATCTTTGAATGAGAGCAGCAGCCTGTGGTCTGCTCCTCATATAACTTAACTTCCTGCCTTAAGGTAGTTCTGTGGGCCAGATGAACTCTTCAGCGAAAACACTGACTTGCACATGTTCTAGCACACCTCTTTATTGCACTGTTTAAAGAGTTTATCAACTAGAAAAAGCAGTATGGCATTGCATCTTCAGGTAGAAAAAAGGGAATAATTCTTGTTCGTTTGTTTTTTTCGTTTTTTTAATGAACTGACTTTGAAACTGGTTGGAAATTTAGGATGATTGATTTATTTTGCTAATAAATGGGTAGCTAAAAAAGTGCAAAATGAAGCACAGTATTACATCTGTTGTAAAAAGCATGCCTATTTCCACCTCTGCGGCTTACTGGTAGAAATAGAGTTATTTCTTAAATTAAAATAATATCTGGTTAGGGTATTCGTACCAACTTCTTATTGCCAGGAACAATACAAAAGCTTTGAGGATGTGAAGTGAAGAGCAATATATCCATTTGAAACTACAGAGATGATCCAGATGCACATAGCAGAACTTGGAATGAATCCAGCATGCAGGGGCTAACACCCCTACCCTCAGATAAAGTGCCATGGGATCTTTTCACAGGAGTAAATTGCAGATTGCAAAACAGTTACCTTAACTAGTTCCTGATGTGCTGTATCACACCACATTCAAATCTCCATCTGTGGTGTCTGCAACTACTGTTCCTGAAGTTTTCAGCACAGGAATAAATATGATGTAGTTCTGTGATAGTGCCACAGAGTGATTTTCATCGTGTCATAGGCCCAGCCATTTAATTTGAAAGGTACGTCAAGCTTGTATAGATCCCACATAACACCTAATCTGGAGGTCTAGGAGAGTATGCAGTCATCATTTTCAATATTATCAAGTTGCATTCTAAATATATTTTTCAACGAATTGTTCTTTTCCCGTCTTGTCACACTGGCTTGCTATTCATTGTTACAGAGCATCCATGTACCACCCCAGACGTGACTGCATTTTCAAAGAATGAAATGCTTTTAATACAGCAGTATATATAGTACAAAGGCTTGGATAACCACATGGTATGTCTATATCATACCACACAACATTATTGACCCATGAAGCAGACACACAAGTTTACATGCAAATGTCTCTCCTCGGGGCTTCTCTTTTGGTGGGGTCACAGCTCACTAAGTCCTTCCCTTCATTCTTGACTGTTTGACTAAGCTGGGGAAGAGCAGCAACAGTGTTCCCACAAACCTATCTAGTGGTAAACTCATCATGAGTCAACTTTAACTAATACTAAGCCACCAGAGTCACTAGAGGGGAAAAAAATCAAGTTGACTGGTAGCAGTCACAACCTAAGCAGGCTGAAGCACTAGGCAGCCTGAGAAATGCCCTACTTCTTTAGCCCAGAGCAGGAAACAGTTTAAGGAGTAGTAAAGAATCATTTTACTTTTAAAGTGGGGAAAAACAGAGACCATGAGTGAGGGGTTCAACCAAGCAAGGAGCATCATTCTGATAGAAAAGGGTAAAACAGAGCAAAGAGACAAAAAGTGTTTGACAAGAGTAAGCAGGGAAAAAAGACTCTGGGGGAGAAGAAAAAACAATCTGTAGGAAGAAAGACAATGCGAGAATCTGCTTGAGTGAAACAATGATAAAAAAATCCTGGGTGACCCCTGTAATGTGTCTCGATGCTGTCTCTAGAAATACATACAGTTCATTTCGTACATATGGTTCATTTCATGACCAAATTTCTAGTAATATCTTCTTACTTATTCATTTGTATCCAATATGGTCATCCTGACAAGGCTCAGAAAAGTGGCTATGGGAAAGTGAATCTCTTCTACAATTGCAGAAGAGGTTAGAAGAAACTAATCTGGCTGGCCACAATAGTTGTACTTTTCTTTGGCATGTTTACGTTCTATTTCTTCCAAGTTTCAAATATACAAACGGTAGACTAAGGAACAACCTAAATTTACAGTATCAGTACCTTTCATCATGACATAATATATTTTTACAAATGTACATTTATTTGAAATATGATTTTAAAAGAATCTTAACTGGCTAAAATTATCTCTGGTATAATTCCCCTGAATTAAAAGAGGTTGCAGAGGGAGGGAGTGAATTTGCCTCCTGGTGTTATTGGTGAAAAAAAAAAAGAGTTTTATGTCAAGATGTTTTTTATGAACTTGAATCCAGTTTCTAATCATCCAGATTGCCCCGTACAATAAACTCTTGATTATGACTGCTGGCGTTAACAGTAATAAGACAAGATGATGTGCAGCACAATTTTCTTCATTCAGCTTTTCATTCTCCCACTGCTCCTAAAAAGTCTCCATATCTTTCTCTTGGTTTTGTTTAAAAGTCATGTAAAATTAGATATTATCAATCAAGTCACACATTCTCAAGTGCAAAAATGTTATTTTGTTGATTGCCATGTAGCTTTGTGGGACGAATCGGCACAGCTCGGCTCCTTGTTCGGGAAAGTTGGTGCTGGCGTGCTCGTGTAACTTGCTGCTGAACTGATAGCACAAGAGAAAGCACCGTCTTCCCTTTGGTCTAGAGCAGAGCTGTGGAGACGGATCAAAGACACTTATCGGCATTCTTTCCACTCTGTAGCTTCAGCCATGCACACTTCTCTTCACCAACACTAATTAAACTAAGGAGGAAAAAAATGAGATGTTTGCACTCAGACAAAATTATTTGAAGAGAGAACTGCTTACTGGAAAGATAATCAACAAAAGGCTTTCAGTCTGAAATCACAGTCTGGCTTTTCTGTGGCTTTCTTGTTTGGGCGCAGGGTTTGGAAACCTTGTGGCCCTAGCTCTGCATGGTTTATCAATGTCAAGAGTTTATTGTAGGCATGAAAACTGAAAAATAGCAGTTGCTGCAGAAACCCTAGCATGAACAGTATGGCTAATGGGGTGCCCCAGTATCCTGGAATTACTGCTTCAAATAAGAAAAATATGTGGGATTTCAGACTTTGGGGAGTTTTTCCTCTCTATTTCAAGCATGTGTCTTTGCTTGTGTCTCTAGTGTCTTTGCTCAATCAGCTAAATGACATTCTTCTCTGGCTGGCTGAGATGTTCATCCAAATTTTTTATTTCATCCTATACAAAAATCTTCCATTTCTGTAATACCAGAGACATTTATGTGGCTGATATTTTAAATGGATGTGTGGAAAACCTTCTTCTCTTCCAAATAACTAAATCATCATAATTCTCCTCTGTAACAAAACAGGCTAAAGGCAGAGGCACAGTTTACCAAGTGCAAGCTACAGGCAAAAGGATCAGATGAAAAAAACACAAAACACCAGGGATGAGAGACGAGACTAACAGGATTCGTAGTGGTTTGTGGTAGCTAAAGGGATGCCTGTACCCCTGTGAGGTGTTGGTATGAACACAGCTCTGTCAACAATGGAGCTCTTAAGAGGGAATCTGCTTTAGGAGAAATCAGTTAGCTGACCAGTGTATGTGGGTCTTCCAAGCTAACAGGTCTGGTTTTTGAAAAAAAAGGAAAGCAAGCAGCCTCACAGATTAGTCTTCCAGCACAACAGTGTTTGTGAACTAGACTTGGAAGGAGGTACCAATCTACTGTCCAGCCTCTGTTAAGTTTCCACACTATGCAGATCTATCAGTGTCACAAAGTGCTAAGGACAATTTAAGGGACCCTTAAGCTACCTCATATATTCTGGGAGCTAAAGAAAAGCATGACCTTCCTGGCCCTCTAGCTGAGACCGGTTTACACTGTTTTGCAGGGTCAGAGCTCGGTCCAAGCTGAGAGGCAGACATATCCGTTCCCCCTGGAATGGGCTGAGGAGGAGAGGCAGCCACTACCCCTGCATTTGTGTGACCCTAAAACAGACTAGGTCCAAGCCAGTTCTCAAACTAATTATTCTACTTAAATCTTAGAAAAGGTATAGGCAGCTTGCATAAGGAGATTTTTTTTGGGGGGTGAAAAAGATGTTTATGCTACATAGGGAATAACCAATCTTCCCCAAGCCAAAGGCATTGGCTACATAATGAAATAGCCCAATTTCTAGCAATTTCTATCTCACAAGAGAGCCCAAGAGGTTTAAAGCAGTGTAAATGCCTCTCTACATTTCCGGAGTTTCTGACCTTATGTCTGCTGTTTTGCAGAGGAGGCAGAGGTTTGAGCCCCGGCTGCCTATGAACTGTGGGCTCCCTTCAAAAACCTCTTTCTATAGAGTATTGTAGACAGTTATTGCAACACTCCCTTTCAGTAAGTGACCTCATACACATGGCATTTTATCTTCAGAGCTGGCTGCTCCTGCCTGATACACAATTCACTGCACAAACAGTCCTCTGACAACCCTGCAGAAGCAGGCACTGAAACGGAAGGCTGTTTTGTAAGGTGGCTTCTTTGCTTTACTTACTGCCTTACCTGAGTCTTCTTATTCGGAGCTGTAGATAGCACTCATCACTGTCTTGCACACAGATGCTGATCAACAGTGAGGGAGACTAAGAAGGAAAACAAAGGCATCCACCAACCCATAGCTTCAGGCATGGCTTGGTTCCCAAAACCGGAGCTGGGTGCAATGACTACCCCGTTGGGTCCAACAGCCTCCCTGGGTATCCTCTACGCCAGCTTTTGACAGTGTTTTCTCTGCCCTGCTCCTTTCGTAAATGGCCTTTGCTAAATCTCTTTTTACTGCCTGCCACATTTTTTCATGGCAAGTTGCCACTTTTTAAAGATCTTATACCAGCCTCGCAGAATGGAACTAACACT
This sequence comes from Pandion haliaetus, assembly GCA_013401275.1. NCBI lineage: Eukaryota > Metazoa > Chordata > Aves > Accipitriformes > Pandionidae > Pandion > Pandion haliaetus. The sequence goes on from VYZV01000406.1 coordinate 74,308, forward strand.
CACTGATTTCACACACTTTGGCACAGAAATAAACACTTTATGCATGCAGATTGTCCCAATGAGACTTCCAACCTCAGTAGATGGGATCATCATCAACTGCAGTCGTTACAGCACCTGAATAATAATTATTGCTCCTTATTTAGCATTGCCCCACAAGCCAAAGAGACAACAGCAGTGCTTACCTCTTCTACACAAACCAACAGAAATAGTCATGAAGCAGAGCATATGCTGTGTCTTGTTCCAACTGTAACACTCCAGAAGTTGGGCAGTATATTTTATCCACTGTAAGAATAATGCTACAGAGCGGTTCTGCGTAAATGATACGTCACTGCACCGTATCACAGTGCAGAGTTGGAATTTAGTGTGTATAGATTAGTGTGTGTATAACATGTTTATTTAAACAAGTATACATGCACATAAACACATGTACAGACACATATACATACTTCTGTATGTGTTGGTTGGTGTGCATATGTATTTATATACATATATACACACATAATTTATATACATATATAATACATACATATACAAATGCATACATAAACAAATGCATGCATAAATACATATAAGTATGTATTTTTTTATATATATGCATGGTAATTTTACTGGCCAATGACAGGGAATTTGGTTAGCCTCCTTAAAGATTTTATTTGCTTAAGTGAGAAGCAAGATAAAGTATTTAGCAAAAGATAGGGCATACTTTTAAAAGTATAAGAGAAACATTGTTTCAGATCCAAAAATGAAGATTTGCAACTTGAGAAAAGCAAGAGGAAAAAGAACTGACTTCAAAGCCAGACTAATCACATGCACACTACAATTTGTTACTTTGCATCCTTCCCCCCTGGTCCCCAAAATATTATTAATGCATAGAAATTCCTCAGGAACAGAAAAATGTCTATAGCATTAATCCTGTCATTTTGCAGAATGCCACCATGAAGTGCCTGAGTAACACGAACCACTGAGGCAAAAGCAGAAAGTGGTTAAAAGTACACTTTCAGGCTGCTGCTGTTGACCTCCTACAGACCACAGAGGTATCAGTAATCAGTGTTGACATGACAACCTCCAGGAGAAGCAATAGATTTCACTGGTGAAGCCACAAGGCTGGTCTTTGGAGCAAGAAACTGGCAGGGATATCCATAAACCACAGAAGGTAAAGGAGTGTGGGGTAATAATATTACAGTCTTCACACTGAGGGTGAGGGTTGTGTGATATGTCTAAGAGCCTAAGCACATGCAGCATCACAAAAATACACCACAAGCCCCCTCCCACCCAAATGCAGTCCAATTCTCCTCTAAAAGCACTGGTCCTGCTGCTCGCTCAGATGGCAGGGCAGGAAAAGATAGCCGTACGGTCCAGGGATGACAACTGTGTGCAGAGATGCATGATGTTTAAGGAAAATAATTGGCGCTGGGTTACTGTTTGTGGTGAGCTGCCTTTGTCTCCCCTCTCACCCTCCAAGAGCAGGAGATAGGTCCTAAGGACACCAGCCCCACAGAGGACACCTGTCCCACAGACCTTCTTTCCATCTACATCCAGAAGGGCTGGACCCTGGGGCTGGTTAAGGTAAAAAAGTGTCACTTCTGCAGCTTGGATGGTGTTATCTTGGTTTACGTGAAGCCAGGACCACTTAAAGTACAAGAAGTTAGCCAGGATCATTTAAAGTACAACAAGTTCACTCTTCATGAGGCACTCCATGTCACTTTACTACACTACTGACATGACTCACTCTGTGCAGGCTGTGACAGAGCATCGAGCTTTATATTTTTTCTTCTGTGTAATTTCAAATGCCTGAAGTGAATTTATTGATTTTCTGAAAGTTGTTTTGTTAACATCATCTTTAGTTCCCATTATCTGAACGTTTTAAGCTGCTTTGTTTGGAGGTGGGCCCTGCACCTCTTCCCAATGTCAAAGTGAGCACAAACACAAAGTCCTGCTGGCATTACAAGTGCAGCTTTTTCTTTGAAAAGGTGAATTTGACCCTTCTGAAAACAGAGCCAAGCAGACAGTTGTATTCAGAGCCAGGTACACCAGACATTTTTAGAGATGTATTTCTGTGGCACCACGTGTGTGGCAATGCCCTTCCCTGTGCGTCTGCTACCATGGGGGCTTTGCATAGGAGCAAAACACCATAGCCAAAAGAACAGCCATCTGTTGTCTGCGCTCCTCTTCCCTCCCTTCACACCTCTGTGACCAAACCACTTTGCACATCACAAGATCTCATCAGTATTTAAAAAGGTCACAGTGTATTGACTGTTTTAAAGATTGGTCTGGTGAAAGAAGACACATTTATGTCTTTCTTCTTGAAATCGAGAGGGAAAGCCTTTGGCACAGCAAAGGTTAATATGTCATGGGGAGAAAAACCCATTGTCAGCCTTTTTAATGCTTCCAGGTGGATCACTATTTGACATACCGCAGAAGACACCCTTGTTTATTGACATTTACTTTTTCTTTGCAGGAACAGTCACACTCTCCAGTCATTGGTTTTCTTGTGGCTTTCATGCTGAGCCTGTAAGAACAGGATGTTCAAGAGCTGTCCCATATGGTGGCATGCTGTCTATTGTTCAGATGATTGGCTTCAAGCACTGGCTGGCTTTCACTTTTTGCTTTGAGTTGGTTATGGCTGAAACTTGCATCAATTGTTGGGATGGGGTGGAGAAACCGGGTCCCAGTGAAGGGTGAATCCGCAAAGGGGCTTCTTTTCATTACATGAATTTAATACATCTGCTGGAGTTAGATTTCTTTGTGTATTAAGGGCATTATGGTTCAAATTAGAGGGATATTTTAGGATCATAAGAATAGAATTCCCTTCTAATGCAGTGGTGTATATTTTTGGTTTCATTATAATTCTTATTTATTTTAACACATTTGTGATTTGTCCAGAGCTTAGGTTAATGTCCCTATTTATGTGTTTATTTTGGATGGTTGCTATATGTAGATGTACCAGTAGACTTGATTAAGCTGCTTTTCCTGTATCCTGGACTATTAAGAGCATTCACATATACAACTGAGTGGTGAGACAAAAGCTGTCTGCATTAAATGAAATAGAATGAAAAAAACTGAGGAGATCAGGTTGACTGCATTTGCTTCTGTCAGTAATTGTTTGCTTTCTTTCTCTTCCTGTAAGAGGTCTTCCACATTTTTTCCCTGTTTCTTTCCAAATCCAAAGAGAAATTGCAATGTCGTAACGGGAATCCATATAGAAAAACTGTTCTCTATTCTGGGTAAGAGAATAAAGAACCCAGAGTGCATCAAATTATATAATGCTAAGGCCTGATAGTAATGGTTATGAATTACTTTCTGACCCCAGCTGGTGACCAATCACTGTGTTAAAGTGTAAAGATCGATGGTCCCTGCAGTTTTATCCTGGTCATTGTAAATCTGTTTTTCAGGTCTCTCAGTGGATATTCACTGTCTTGTCTAGGTTGTCTGCCCCTCTAAACTAGTTTTAGCTTATAACTTTTCTGGTTTGTACAGCATGAAAAAAAGCACAACCAAGATGGCCACTTCTGTGACAGGAATAAATCGGCAAATTTTACTCTATAAAATTCTTCCTTATGTACACCACACTTGGCAGAATTTGATGAGTGTGGAGGGCTATCTGCATTAAAGGGTCCAAACATGTTTAGTATCCTCTAATTTAATACCAAACACTTGCTACTTAAAAATCTAACTCTTACATTTAAAAAAAACCCAAAACAAAACCATTAAAAAATAGTAAACCCTACCATGCCCATAGTTGAAAAATACACTTAAAAACCAGTTTGTCGTAACAACAAAACAACTGAGATATTCCCAAAGAGATACACACAGACTATCTCACCACCTCTAAACAAACCCCCAAAACCCAAGCCTCCCACTGCTGCTGAAGGCAGCGTTTTCTTGCCCATTGCCCTCTGCATATGACTGATCTCTGGAAACTCATTGAATCAAATGCTGATGGGTGTTAGACCTGAACACCTTTGAAAATTTGGTTCCAGGTGACTTTGCACCCACAACTGTAACAAGTGAGCATGTGAAAATATGAATGGTTTCACCAGGATCTGCTGGAACCCGCATGGCAGAGGAGCGTTCGCAGATGAGGAATCATATTTTGCCACTTTCTAAGCAAGATCACATTGTCTTCCCTAATCACGTAGTGGTTTTCTAGCCTAATTTATTCTTTTCAGGAAGGATTTTGTGGAATGCGTGGGGGTGATGGCATCTTGCACCACAGAGCTCCGGCTGCCGTGCACCAGCAGAGTCCCCAGAGGCATCGTGCACAGGTTTGGGGAGCCTTGTATGAACAGGACTATTAAGTACACGCTCCATTTGAGCGGGCATGCACTCCGGATCTCTTTTCTCTCAACTCATTATTAATGGTGTGTGTGTGTTGGGATGGGGGGACTGCCTGAAATTACAAATGAGCTAATTTCCTTTTGTAACTGTACATCAAGAACTGAGAAGTTTGTAACACTTCTTTCTTCCCAGGCAGACTCCACACCCCAAGGAGCATTTTTAAGGGTTCCCCCCCACACACACACACACACACACATGCTCTTTTTGTATCTCTCCTAATTCAAAATTTCAACAGCACTACTGTGGAGGGAAATACTTGCTAAAATAAAACGTGATGCCTGGAAGAGAAAGAATTATCCAAATCTAATTATTAGACACTGCAAGCATTTTGAGAATCAGAGATCCTACTGAGATGGCAGAATTCCTCATAAGTAATGCAGCAGGCAGGTTTTATTTCATTTCTAGGAGACTATTCATCTGTGGATACAAAGAATCTTTGATAAGTATGCGCATGAAGAACAACCACTATCATTTTGGTGACACTATCAATTACTAGTTAGCAAGTACCACTGATACACTACACTGCAAAACACATGAAGGGGGCCCAGCTTGTAACTGGTGTAATCAGGGAGTAAATAGCATGCTGATTATTGGCCTGTTGGCAAGTACATGGAAGAAGAGTATGATAGGAAACTGTTTTAACCCAAAATTATTCACAGAGGTTTTCCACAGTTCTTGAGGAGGAGAGGAGCAACACAGTGCAGAGTAAACTTACAGACAAGACCCTTGACATTGGTAATCTCAGACAAGGTTTTTTGAGACTAATGCTGCAAAATCATTGCTGAACTTTTTTAACGGTGAAAACTGGACTATGACTCACATTCAGCAAAGGCCCAAAGACCTTAATATGAATGAAGTAATTTATCATTTTGAGGCAGTTCTTTTTAACCTTTAGATGATTTTAGACTGAGATTCGCGTTGTTGGTTGGTTGATAGGAAGACAGCATGTACATGTTCTCATGCATGGAAACATGTAAAGGTTTGATAGAGTGTGCTACAATTTCTTTAATTGATTTGGAAATATTTGGTTTTAATCCTAACAGAAGTTTACTTGTGCAACATGCACAGTTTGAACTCAGTTATCCTAAGCAAAGTGACTTCCATTTATTCTGATCCAACACTTTATCTGGCTCCTCCTTCTTCTTGTAATATTCTTTCATTACAGACACTACATTGTCAAGAGGGGATTTGCCAGTGTTCTGATAACTGCTTTCATTGCTGGTTTGTGTTTTCATGGTGTCTTACGTCACCTGTTTTGGATTTTTAGAGGACAGTCCCGTGGTCTGCTCCCACACCCACCACTCCTGGAAGCCACTGCTGTAGGCTAACAAGACACACTGATTCCTGGTGCTGCTATAGAAAGACTTAATGGCTGATGTTGTCTCTTGAGGAAACAAGGCAGACGCAGTCAAACTCTAGAGGATATATATAGTACCAGGTTAAAACAAGTTAGAGGAGAGGGGGAGAGGACTCCCTTCTCCCTCTTCACTGCCCTCACTCCAGGGGATGCAGTTCGAGCTCAGTCCTTCAGGGATGCTGGAAAACGCACAGCTTCCCTGAATGCTCTAGCTCAGGAAAGAGCTTACAGCATGCTAGACACTGGGATAGCTATCTGCTAGAGAGAAATCTGTAGGAAACCAGGCTATATTGCCTCTTAGAGCAGCTCAGCCTGCATTCAACTGCTGCCTTCAAGATCTCTGGGGTGTCAGATTCCCCAAGTACACTTTTCTGATGAGAGCTTTTGGATTACTGAAGGTGTTCTGGAAGGATGCTTGGATTAGTGATAGAGGTCTCTAACAATATACTTCTAGTTCATACTAATACTGATAAATTGCAATATTCAATACAACTTCATGGTACAATTGTGAGTTAAAGTGCTCTCAATAACATAAAAATTGCCAAAGTACACCTTCGCAAAACGTACTATTCATAATTTTTCAGTCAATTAATACAGAAAATGTAAAGGAGAGCAGATTGTTTTCTATATCAACAGTTCACTGAGAAGATTGTTTTAATTACAAGGCTCTCACGTCTTTTTATATTAGGTGTCTTGTTGAGGTTGAAAAGCCATTAGTGTCTCAATGTCTTGCAAAGCTTTCTCTACAATTGTATAACAGCTACTTAACAGTTATATGAAGCACACCATTTAAACAAAATTTAAGTCCACAATTACTCTGTTAATAAAATGTAAATTTAAAAATACATGCAACCATCACGAAGATGGAACATTTAATTCTCACTTAGCTTCCCACAGAATGAAGGGTTAATTTGGTAAAAGAGATAAGAAGACTGCAGTAATTGCTCTTATCTGCTGTTTCGTGGGTGAAAATAACTTCTAAGACTTTGAATTCTGAGGCCTAAATCAAGTGTTCATTTTACCTAGCTATAACTCCCCTGGAACATTAGAAGGAACAATTAGCATAGATCTACCTGTGTATCTTAAGTTATGGTTAATGCATGGGAATAGTGTGCTTAATTTTACTGCTTTGAAAATATACCCCTGGAGAATAAAAGAAAGACTTTGGAGCTCTCAATAACAGTAAAAAGGGAAGAGCTTGATTTATTTACTTTCTGTTTTGTGATAACCTTGCTCTTTCTGGTCCTAGTCCTCTGCAATGAGTATAAAAATAAGAAAAAGTGACAAAGACGATTTCTGAGCACTATGGGGCTCAGTGGAAATACTGCTCTGGCATGTCTCAGTCAGAAGACAGCAGAGACACTGTGAGTTTCTTTTTACAAAACTAATATTGGATTACTATATTATGCAATGAGCCTTTCTGTGATCATCGCTATTATGAACAGGAAGAATAAGTGGGTCGGTCCAGGAGAAGCAGGATTGCCAGCTGGCATTTAATACAAGTATGGTCTTCTGATGCTGGAGCAGTCAGAGAAGTGGTTGCAGAAGGAAGCTCAAGAGCAGATTTCTAACAAGGAAGATAGGTGATATTGAGAAGAAAATGAAGGTCGAGTACCACCAGGAGTAGCTGTCAGAAATCAGTGAGCAGTATGAAAAAAGGAGGTGGCCTTCACCACTCCTGAACCCCACACTGAGATCAGGGAATATTCCACAGTAGGGAGACCAGCACCAAATTTCCAAACAAATGGAGAGAGAACAGAAAAGGGTGTTTGAAAAGTTAAGCTTCAGGGAACAAGGTTACTCTTGTAACCCAGAATTAGATGAGCCTAAGGGACTTTCACACCCAAACCCCACAAATGCCAAGGGTAGTTGGCCAAAGTCAAGAGTACAAACTCTTTTGAAGCTGCCTAAAAATCTTAGCCATACGTGTCTGTTACTTCCCTCCTTAGAGGCTGCTCAGAAACCAGTGATTTGAATATTTGTTGTTAACGTTGAACAACACACATATTGGGTAGTCACTTCTTTTTGGGACAGAAACTGCTCCATTTGTTCCTTTTCTAGTATCAGTCTCTCTTGAATTAATGAAGCTGACACTTTTACAAGATGCACAGTCCAGATCAAAAAAATGTTTAGGAACACATAGGAACCTAACTTCTATCATGCACTTAAATAGGATTTAGGAACCTAAATCTTAATTGGTTTGGTCCTATATGGTGTGACTGGGAAATCCTGAGGGTGAGTGAGCTACTCACAGAGCCAAGGGAGCTCCATTTTAACTCCAGTTCTGCCTTTACCTTTGTCTGTCCTTGCCTATAAAGATCAGGCCAGTTATTCATGTCTCCTAAGGAGCTCACACTTCAAACTTTGAGGAAGAATCCTTTCTTCAGTATTCCACTGGTTGAAATTTGACAGAGAGGGGCATTTCCCATTATCTTTCTCTGCTGATCAGTAAATTATTAAATTCTGTCTCCTAACAAACCAGTCAGAATATGAATCAAAACATGAATTTTCATGCAGATAGTTTCACTTGTCCACCCCATTTTTAATGCTCACTATCCACTCTGAAGGAGTTTGCATCTAGAAAGGAAAGCTTCTGTGTTTTTGCAATGTCTTATAATTTTACCATTAAAGGCTACATCAAAATAATTCTGTAAAAATGAATTTTTAAAAAGTGCTAAACTGTATTATTTCCTGTGTTGTCTGTATTATGGAACCTCACCCACAAAAAAATTAGCCATTGCTATTTATTATGCATCACCATAGCCTATATTCCAGATCAGGGTAAACTCAGTGGGAAGAAAAGGAGTGACTGAACACTGTACGTGGAAAAAATAGAAACAGTGAAAACAAAAAGTTTACTGCAGTAGCTGGTCTGCAGTAACTTACAAATTACTAACAACTTATGTAAGTTTTACATGCCTATTCCATCTGCTATTCATTAAAAAAACACGTTGCCATGGTAACTGCCACATGCCATGGTATTTATGCTGCTTCTGATGTACAAAGCATAGTTTGTGTAGGAGTGTGTGTATGTATATGATGTGGCAGCTGTCGTCTCTGCCATTTTGTTGCTGCTCTAGAAAAAAATAAAGCAAGTAGTGGCTATGAATACTCATTTGAGTAACGATACTCGCGCCCATTTGACTAAGGGCCCACACAAAGCTCCACATGGTTATCATCTGACCAACCCACACACGGGGTGTTCTTGCAAGGGGGCAGAGCTGGGTGGGCTACCTTCAAAAATAACACCGCTATCTGTCACAGAATTAACAGGCTGGAAGGCAAAAAGATAGCCATATTTTTAGTGACACATAAGAAACAAAGGCTTTCAGAACGACCCTCTTCATCTTTCTTTTAAAAATATAAATGGGAAACAGCACAAATGGCTATGCTCTTCAGAGACATCTAAATTTGCTGCATGGTGGAAAAGGAGGCAATTCAAAGCACTTGCCAATAGTCCTCTTTCTGTCCATTATTTAAAAAGAGTACTTGCTGAAGATGGACAAGCTGGTAAGAATAAAGTAGACAAAAATTATGTCCAGTACTCAATTTGTACTGAAACTCTTTTGAGTTTTAATAGTATTGTGATATTTTATTCTGTTTGCCATGTATTTAACTTTGACATTTCACGAGAAAAATATCATTCAAAAGGCTATTTGCATACCATTTTAACTTAATTTAACATAAATTGGTGTCTACTACAAACTTCAGAGAAGTGTTCTTATGAGATGGCTTGTTTGCTACCTGGTTGAAGAGATGCTTAGTTTCACATTTGTATTCTAGACTCTCAGATAGCTATGTAGTTTTCCAGCTTAAGCCAACTCTGTTCATTTTTACTGAGCTTGCTTGTCACAAGCAATTAGCAAATAGGTATTTCAAGGTTCATGGATGTGACCTGCCCTCAATGATAACCTGTTCCAGTAGCAAAATACACCCAAAAAACCCCTGAACTCTTGTTGATTCTTCTTTCTTGTGCAGTGAAAAAAAAAAAAAAAAAAAAAAGAGATAAGTAAAAGAAATTGGTTGCTGTACCTTCACCTACAATAATTTAAGTAGTTCAGTAGCTAAGGGGAAACTGCTACTTTGTGGAATAAGCGTACTTGCATAAAATCAGAATGCTGAGAAACTATCTATTCACAGTGCCATGGAATAACCTGTTTTCATGAAAACATACCTGCAAACTGATTAATAACATGAGATGGAAGGAAGGGGCAATACCGATGACACTGGAGATTAGAAAAGCAGCCTAGCTGTATTTATTAGCCTTCTTGCACACTTCTTGACAATGACAAATCAACAAACCATATCAGAGTCCTGTATTACAGGAAATGAACCGAAGCAGCCCATGCAGAGCTGTTGCCTACACATCTTCAGCTGACTTTCAGGTGTCCCAGATTCATCCATTTCAGAAGAACTCTACAGATCAGAAATCATGATATACAGCTGTGCAAAGATTACAAGGATGCAAATAGATGGTTTTCTTCAGCAGAATGTGTTTTCTCCTTACTGAAAATATCTCAAATGTGTATGCTGAGCAGAATAAAAAGCAAGAATCACTTATTCATGTGAAGGAGATATCAGGCCTCAGTCTGCATGGCTTTGCACATTATGGAATCATTTATAGCCTTAATCATAAGTGCTTATAAAATGCTCCTCCTCATCAGAATTCTCTTTTCATACTTGCATACAAGACTTCAGGCACTTGCACAGGTGTAAATGACCATACAGTGGCCTGACAGTGCACTGTCATAAAGTATCAGACCCTGAAGTCTTTTTTCTCTCACGTATATTCCAAAATGTATCTCTTTGCTTGCAAGCACAGAGGAATAAAAGAGCAAAACCTAGGAAGTGCCAAATGCCATAAGAAGAAATGAAAGGGACTATTAAAAAAAACTTTCTCCCTACATCAGTGATACTTGGTGGGAATTAGAGCAGCCTCAGCTCCTCTCATTTTACCATGCCTTTGACCCAGAAGGCTGCTCTAGCAGGCAGGGAATAAGCAGAAAGTCAACATGTCATACTCTGACCCTGAGACAACAGCCGGAGCAGGTTATCATAGGAGTCATTATAACCTTAAAAATGGAATCCTCAATTGTCCAGTTAAGCCTGCTTCGAGCTGTCAGAATGATGCAAAGCGGCAGCATCAGGTCAGAGAAGGTGGCATTTTCAGGTTTTAGAATAAAAGAGTGAATAGTAATCCCATGCTAAAGATTTTTAGGATTCATCAGACATAGACCTAGTTCTGTGTGCTTTGGGATTTTTCCTAGAGAGCTGTTAGCATTTATGACTAAATCCATCACACAAACAGTATCTCAAAAAAACCCCAATAAACAACCAAACAAAAAAAATTGAGTCCTGGGCATTTTGCATTCCCAGTTAGAACTAGCCTTGCACACAGCTGTTAGGCAATGTTCTCCCAGACCAAAACATACCAGTTTATCCAACCCGCAGTTGCTTTTCAGCTCTTGTCCAGTGTAAGGTATTTTAAGAATTGCAAAATCCAGAGTGGGAAGGTTTCATTCCAAACAAAATAACTATTTTATTTGTTAAACTAGATTAAACTCACAGCACTGTATGGCTAAATAATAAGAAAGGAGCTGGTAGAAATAACTCTGCAATTCCAGGAGGTCGATGACATTAACCACTGCTATTTGGCCCAGATTTCTCCACATGCTTAAATGGTTATATTTTATCTACCACTGCATTCCTTCCTTCTGTATATTCAGCTGTAATTACCCTATCTTTCAGGATGATACCTCAGGTAGTCGTGACTGTTGTACTACAGGGAGCTAGGGAAACATCTTCGGCTTTGAAAGCTGTTACAGGTTTTTGCAGGTGTGTTTGAGACTAGCATAGCACAAATGAAGTTATCTAGTGCAAGAGTTAGACAATATGGACCACATGCACAGAGGGGTAATTAGCACAAACAGGGGAATAATCTACGATAGTGGAAAAATAAACAGAGCTCTTTCACGTTGAACCTGAAATCCCAACTCCATTGCAGAACACAGATGTTAGTCCCATAAAATAAATACAATTGGCACCTTTGGGTTATGATTAAATCCTGCAGGCACTGAACAAAACATATACCTTTTCCTTTTTTAACACATTTTCCTTTTTGTTCGGAAGCAAACATTCTTTTGCACCCAATTCCCATCATAGGAATTTATATAAAGACAATGGTATTTAGTATCATTCCTTTTCTAGCTTATAACATACAAGAATCTCCTCTTTCCCTCTCAAGAGAGGGATAACAAAACTAAGATCAATGATTCTGACAATATAATCATCCAAGTCAGCATTTCCCAGGAGTGCAATTAGTCTTTCTTGTCTTATCCTCATGTATAGACCTTATTCCCTTGTCCCTGGCTAACTCCAGACCATTTCAACAAAATATGCTTCAACACAGTCCCTGGAACAAGACCAATTCTTCAAGATGCCTCTGAAGATGTTAAGTGATACTTAAAACTCCTTCTCTGAAGGTGTCTCCTTCACATATTCCACCTCCAGAAAGCAGTCATAGAAACAATAAAAGTTTAGATTGTCATGCATGCATTTTAGGAAGGCAGGTGTTGGGATTACAGTGGTTTACAGGCTTATAATGGAATCACACTATGTAAAACACTGGGTGTCTACTTTGCTGTGCATAGAAAACACAGCACAATGTACCTCCTGTTGCAGAGGAATGAGGTCTAACCTTATGGGATATTTCACATATGTATTTCTAAGAAGAAAAACAATAAATTGCTAGGAACTCCAAGGATAAAGCAGAGTGTTTAGCATCTAATACTAACAAGAAATCAGTGCTTTTTTTTTTTTTCTGTCAACCATACTGCACAAAGACCAAGACAAACAAAAGGGTGCAGTGCAGAAATTGTTGTTTTCTTTTTCTTTTTCTTTTTTTTTTTAATCTAATTAATATCAACCATCCCTTCCACTTCTGGGACTCATTTTCACAGTGGGGTTCCTATTTAGTGCTAATGTTCCAGTCTTTATAAAAATGATGAGCATCACTTCCCTTGGATTTAGTGGGAATACTAGGACCTCTGAAATTCAAGGTCTTTAATGCAATGTTTAGGCATCTAACCACCCAAGAGAACTTCAGTTCTCATTTGGAAAGCAAACTGTCTATCACTGCTAATACCAGACATTCATGTACTGAACAAGGGCATTGGGGACAGACGACATGGCAGGTTTCTGTGCTTTGTGATACTTTAATCTCTAACACTTAAAATGTGTCAGCCAGCTCCATGAATGAACAGCATTGCACTAATTCTGCTTATATAGCATAAAGAATCAGGAGGCTTGGACAGGGAGTCAGTGCATCAGCCAGTAAGGCTCTAAACCACAGGCCCCCAAAGGCCCAGAAAAAGGTGTTTTTTGAGCAGTGCTGTCCACAGGTGAAAGTTAGATCTCAGTGAAGGTGGTGTTCAAGGTGTAAAACTACTCACTTACTTAGACTTCTTCCTACGGAGACAGAAGTAAAGCATGTAAAAGAATATTTTCCGCTGTTTTTGCAATAGCTCCTGGGAACTCATGCAATCAAGGACATAATTCTTGGAGTTACCGGGGCAAGAAGCAAAAGGCAGCTTGGCTCCAGGCAGGCAGCAGGATGTGCTTCTGGGAAAAGGGAGGTGGAGAATTCAGTTCCCTGTCAATAACTGCCTTAATGTAGTATGTACAAACTCTTCAAAAGCCAGCAGCCACCTTTCAATGGGTTGGTTTGGGATGAAATTCTGTCTTGGGTCCTTTGAGGCCATATGGGACAAGGATGGTGGTCACTGATGTCAACAGGACACAGCTTTTCTTCTTCACTTAGGTCAGACAACCAAAAGACAAGGAGATATAGATTTTCTGTAAGCTGGTCAGAGGTAAGCACTTGAACCCTCTCCTCCAAAACCAGCTTAGCAGGAGATGTCTGTTGAGGGAACAGACATATGGAGTTCAAATAAAATTATGACCTCATACTCAGATAGTTTAACCTCCCAGTATAAGACAGACCTGATCACCCCTATCCTCACTCTGGGAAGCTCCTTAATGACCAGGCTACTCTGTAGAAGATTAGTACCATACACTAATTAGTGCAGGATAATTAGACAGCTCAGGTCGGGACTAGACAACAAAGGTCATGAGAGGGCCTAGTATTTGGATGCTTGGTCTCCTGATCCCAAAAGAAGGAGATGATACTTTGCTGAGCTGACTTCCTGCTGAACAAGGAAAACACTAAGTAAGCCCCAAAAGCCGTGGTTGTAGGCACCCATGGAGGTTTTGCCTGAAACCTAGATTCTTAAGGTGTCTCAGTTTGAATTGGATTAGACTTTGTTTTTTTAAACTGTTGCCATGCAATAAGTGCCTATGCTGTTAATCAGCTGCTGGCTATAACATGAAACCAAGATGGAAACTGACTAAGCGGTGGAAAATTAAGGCTTAAGACTAACTTTATACTTAAAATTTATTAATGTTGCATCAGGATGTAAGGCTCTGAGTCATGAACCTGCATCCCACAATCCTAGGAATGATACAAATATGTATATCTCTGGCAAAAGCTTGCAGTCCTGTGTTTGTTTGCGAGAAACTCCTGAGCAAAGTCATAGAAACAGAATTGTTTAGGTTGGAAAACACTGTTAAGATCATTGAATCCTACTGTTAACCTAACAGTGCTAAGTCCACCAGTAAACAATGTCCCTAAGCACAACATCTACACATCTTTTAAATACCTCCAGGGATGGTCACTCCACCACTTCCCTGGGCAGCCTCTTCCAATGTCTGACAACCCTTACAGTAAAGAATTTTTTCCTAATATCCAATCTAAACCTCCCCTGCCGCAAATTGAGGCCACTACCTCTCATCCTATCAGTAGTCACTTGATAGCAGAGACCAGCACGCACCTCACTGCAACCTCCTTTCAGGTAGTTGTAGAGAGCGAGAAGGTCTCCCCTCAGCCTCCTTTTCTCCAGGCTAAACAACCCCAGTTCCCTCAGCCGGACAGCTGGACAGGCTGGATCATTGGGCCAAGGCCAATTGTATAAGGTTCAACAAGGCCAAGTGCTGGGTTGTCACTTTGGTCACAACAACCCCATGCAACACTACAGGCTTGGGGAAGAGTGGCTGGAAAGCTGCCTGGTGGAAAAGGACCTGGGGGTGCTGGTTGACAGCCGGCTGAATATGAACCAGCAGTGTGCCCAGGTGGCCAAGAAGGCCAACGGCATCCTGGCCTGTATCAGAAA
>VYZV01000406.1:89400-102571 GCA_013401275.1 Pandion haliaetus
GAGGTTTAGATTAGATATTAGGAAAAATTTCTTTACTGAAAGAGTTGTTAGGCATTGGAAGAGGCTGCCCAGGGAAGCAGTCAAGTCACCATCCCTGGAGGTATTCAAAAAGCATGTAGATGAGGCACTTCATGACATGGTTTAGTGGGCATCGTTGTTGGTTGGACTCGATGATCTTAAAGGTCTTTTCCAACCTAAATGATTCTATGATTCTATGAACACTTCCACCCAACTTGGTGTTGTCTTCAAATTACTGAGGGTGCACTCAATCCCCTCATCCAGATTGTTTATAAAGATATTAAACAGAACTGGAATAATGGTCAATAAAGAATTCAGTAAAAATTGGGGATTAGCGAAATTAGGTCTATCCAAATATACAGAATGCACGAATCTGCATTTGGGGATTTGACCTCTTGTTCTTTTCCATTAATTCACATTCTCTCCAGTCTTCCCGTGTCACTGTCTTGCTGGATGCTTAATTTTAGCTTTTTGTTTCAGTGAGGCTATTCAGGTTCAGGAACAAATCAACTAATTATCAGCAAGGAAGCATGATGCACTGCGAACTGGCAGGTACTTGTTTCCAGAATTTAAACCTTCATCTGGATGGTCTGCCCCTCTACCAGCAATGATGCAAATGTGCTGTGAAGGTCAGGATTCTTGCTGCTCAGAAACAATCTAAAGTGGGGTGCAAAAGTTACCTGACCCCTGGACCATGGAATGAGCACATCAGCACAAAATTATGAAACACAGGTGCTTCTTTTCAATGTGATGCATTGCTGAAATGTAGAGTTTCAGTAGTCCTCAGACCTTTGCTCCCACCTGTGCAATGGTCTGGATTTTATACTCGAGGGAGGCTTGTAAACATTGTAGGAATAATGGCTTTTTTGAGACCTCGTGGAGCTTTTCCCTTACAGTGACATCCTTGCTTGCATAAGTAGCAAGAAAGGAATGAAGAAACATGATGGGAGTCTGTTTTGTTGTTAGCTCGCTCTTTGCTTTTCTTTTGCAAAATATGTTCAGGAGAATGACAGGAGCCTCATAATAAAAGATCATTACTGAAGATATCCTCTCTTATTTGCAGCTCCTGGAGTGGAATCAAGAGCATTGGCAGGCTACACTGACTTAAAATTGTGCTATTTGACAGGTAAAGATTTTATTGAGAGAGGTTTAATTTTATTTCTGCATCCTTTATGTAAAGGCAGGGGGTGGGGGGAGGAGAGAAGGAGATGAAGTGAGGAGGCATTTATGCCCTACACGAAAAATCACAACAGCACGGTGGTTTTGCAGGGGAATTCCACACTCCATATATTGTTCATTTAAACTCCTAGGTTAACACAATGTCTATAAAAATAGGGGGTCTGTGGGATCATATAGGAAAGGAACCAAAGACTAATAAAAGGTAGGAAAAGGAATGGCAGCCGTTAAGTTGGAACAACAACAGAAACAATTCTGTCACATAAATGAAAAGAATTACAATGGAAAATGTATAATTTGGAACAGCAAAGCAGACAGGATAATGATTTACTGAAACTTCTGTGCCTCATACTTTGGAGTAACAATGTGAAATTTGGCAAAGAAGACTATGCCCTTCGCGTGAACCCTTTACCCCCACATCCCAGAATCTGCCTTCAGTAAAACAACTTCCATTCATACATACGCAAGTAAAGGTTTGGATTTAGCTCAGCCACGAATTGGCAGTAAAACTGGGTAGGTTTAGGAAAAAAGGAAAAGGGGGCCCATAAGGAGGGCAGAACAGGCCATTTCCGAACCTGGAACACACCCAATCTTAAGTGTCTTCTGGTTTTATGCACTCCTTAAAGCCCACCATTTACATCTAGGTCTGCCCAGTGTCCACGTCCCATGAGTGATGATGACCTACTACTTCTTTCTGGTATTACAGTAGTTTAAGTGACAGTACGCAATTGCGTAACTAAACTTGTACCACAATGGTAATGCTCAAAATGAGACCAGAAATCCTTTTTTTGGCATTTTTTGCCTTTTACATGCTGGACATCAAAACCAATATATTTTTTTTTTTAAAGTCCTTCCCCTTGAATATAAGCCCTAACAGAATCCTTAGCAAACTACAGCTTTTTTTTTTCCCAAAGGCTGGAGGAAACATCTGTATTCAGCAAACACTTCAGTCCTTAAGGGAAGGATGGCAATTTTAAAAGGGCAGGGAAAATGGAAGTAAGGGATTGTGGGGTTACTGGAAGTGGAAGAGGAAGTAATAAGGAGCAGTATAGGAAGAATGATGTTCAGTAAAAAATGATAAACATGCACTGCTACTTTGCCCATTATCCTACACTTTCATTTCTCTCCCCACCCTTTCTCCTAAATTATGGTCATGTCAATGTCTCTGACTAGTCACTTAGAGCCATTATAAGGATCCTGTGTGTGTGACTCCATGCAGACTGTCAAATAAATGATCAGTTGTAAGCTATACTAAAAGATGAAAAAAAAAAAAAAAAAAGTCTGTCCCATATATTAATCTATCCCACAGGGACTCATTGTTCAAATAAGCTGTTTTTTCACAGCTACTATGAAAAGCCAGATTCTGTGGAAAGTGAAGCAGAAAATTACATGATTAGGAAAAAAATTGAAAAGTTGTGTCATGATAATTGTCACATTTTGGACCAGGTTCAGTAAAGGGTTGGTTTTTTTGTTCACTTGTTTACTTCTAGGAAATGCTGTCCCTATTTACTATGATTTGAAAGTCCATACGTAAATAATTCTGGGAGCAATTACCAAACGTTATGATTTTAGAAACTTATTTCTATGTATTTATGTGCACAAGCCACTGCACAGTTTTAAATATTATATTTCACTGGATTCTCTATCTTCCTGATTGTTATTCTGCCACAAATATCTGTGCCCCTTATCATCACTAGGACATTAATGTTAATTTTGACAAATGTAAATGCCGGTGAATTATGAAAGCTGAAATCTACCAGTATGAAATGCTTTGAGGACAGATCATCATGAGGCAAAGAAAAAAATATAGTCAAGAAATTCCCTTCTCCCTCCCCTTATAAACAACGGTTTGATGTGTGGATGACTTGAAGGAAGAGTGCCTCCAGTACACTGCTCCCTGCGGTTTGGTTCTGAGAGTCTCGGTTTAGGTCAAGAATTGCAGCTGCTGTTTGAGGGATTTTCCCAGATCTGGGTGTATCAGGTGTTGGTTGACGCTTCGAGCAGTGAGACCTGTCATCACACTGACAGGGTGTGACATAAGGGGAAGTTACAAGAAGCAGCAAGGCAGAAACGTGAAAGAAAATTCGTGCAGATACCAACTAACATTTCAAGCAGAAATTGTTAAAAAAGGTTTAGAGTTCCCTGAATAATAGAGAAGCTTTTTGGTCCCAAGCTTGTAATATATTACTGTGCCATCTACTACATACAGCTCCAACAGAAAAAAAAAAAAAAAGGAAAAAAGAAAAGAAAAAGAAAAAACCAATAGAAAAGATTTTAGAACTAAGTTGTCATCCTGTGCTACGCCATTAACTCAGGGGTGGCTCTGCCAAGAGGGTGCTTAGTACTGCATGAGTATTCCAGCTTGAAAAATGAGAAAATTTAATCCTTGTACAATACATTAATCTTCACCCCAATTCTGTGTGACACTGTTAGCAGTTAATTTAACAGCAGAGCTTCACAAATGAAAGATCAATGCAGGGGAAGTTCCTCTGAAATCTTAGTTTATGCAATGAACGTTGTCTAAAATCTACATCCCAGGCAGAAGGGTGTCTGCCATTCACTGAACCAGCCAGCAACTAGAGCAAAAAGGTGAAACTACAGATGTTCATGACCAAGTCCCAAATCCTTTACAGACCTCTTGTTCCCAGACACCAATAGATTTTCACAGGAGGAAAATCTGACAAAACCACTGACATTTTTTCCTTCTTGTAATGAGCACCATACCTCCTCCACACCCTTGCACAGCCAGTGATGCACTAAGTCAGAGCTGAGTCTGAAAGAAGTAGTTAAAAACCAGCAACAACAACAAAACAACCCCCCAAAACCTGATATAAACGTAAATAACTTTCCCAAAGCTGGACTCCAAGAATTGAGAGTGGGACAATGACATCCATAATTTGTAAAGGCAGATTTTAGAGATACAGTGCTTGGCCCTGGGCTGTCAGGCACAATTGGTGCACCAGACCTGAAGGAGAAAGACAACAATGGCAGAACATTTGCACACATCTATATTTCTGCCGTTGGTGCCTGAAAGAGGAGGACAGAATAGCCACTGTACAAAAAAATCACCATTCTCACTTCATAAATTTAAAGATGTTAAACAATGAAAGACCTGTGTGACAGAAAGGACATTCGCTGCTTACAGGATGTCCAAAAAAACCCCAAACAAAAAAAAAGAAAAGTCAAGTTTCCCACTTTCTGAACATACCATTAACTCTTCTAGGTTATAAAATACAACTTAAAATGAAGTTTTGTTACCAATATCAACTCCTGGTTGTATTCCATCTGATTTCTACAAAAACTGAACAGTTTTAGTTATGGTATCCTTTCCTTTAAATCAGTTGCTTCACCTGCTGGAGCTTTCCAAGTCACTCAGCAGGAATTAATGTGGGGAAGCATGAGTATATTTAAAGCTCCCAGTGCTGCTACACTGCTGGAAGTACACCTCAAAAGGTTCATTGATTTTTGCTCTGGAAAAGAGAGGGTCTCATAAAACCCATCCTGAGGATGACAACTATCTTGTTCCAGTCCTGGTTTACACCTAATATGTACCATTGCATTGTTCACTATATTAACTCCCATATCCTACACTTCGTGCTGCACAGCTGAAAATAAAACTTCAGAGGTTCTTATATTCGAGCACAAAGCAATAAAGCAGAAAGTAGCTCAGGTCAGATTTAGTGAAAATGCAATTAGCAGAAGACTGCAGAAAGGTGGCAATGGTGGCTGGAAACCACCTTTCTGCTCCTCTGACACTAACTAACTGGCAAAAATGCCATGGAGAGAATTTACACGTGGGCTTTGGTCACGTGCAGTGCAACAATCAACTTCCAAACACTGGTGTTGTCTCCAGTAGTTTGCACAGCCTCAGTTTTTCTGGTATAAATTTGCAAGATTCTGCCTGATCATGACTACTATGAATTATGTACAGAGCAAAAAGTCTATACCCAGTACAATTTCACCTCTTAATAAGGTGAGACTACTGCAAAACCAGCTCTAACAAATGCATAAGTAAGAGTGATGAGCATTTATATTTGCATTTCCAGCAACCCTTGTCTCACAATAATTAGAATGTGTGTTGATTCTTCTGATTCTTTAATTTCCTTTTTAAAAATTAAAAAAAGAAAAGGTTTGTCGATCTGATTAATAGTCAATATTTTCCACGCACTCAAGCTTTCATCTGTCGAGAACAGCAAGACATAGTTTTCGGATATTGCTGAGCATGCAACATGTGGAATTAACTAGAATAATAATCCATGAAGAAAGAATCTGTGACATTGATTGTCATGTCATTTGTATTAAGTAAGGTGGGAAGGACAGCTGTGAGGAATTAGGATGATGTTATGACTTGCTACAAGAACACTGCACTACGAAGGATTTGCAAAAGAACAGGGTATTTTATTCTTAGTTTGCTTTGATACAACCTGTTCAGTGGCCAGTAATAACTATCACCTGGTAATTATTTGGTGCCCTGAGCCAGATGTATTGACACTGTCAGCCGAATTTAAGTCAACTATTACTCATGATATAGAATTGTCATGGATGTTGATAAATGATAATTAGTGCTCCTTTGCAGAGGGGCATCAAAAATATATGCCAGGCTTAGATCTGCACAGAAAATTAAGAAATGCTGCTGTATTTTTTTGATGCAGTCAAGGACCAGAACTACTTTTGCATTTTGGGGGAGCCAAAGGTGGGCTGAAAATTCAGATAAAATTAAGTATACTGAATTTAAGCAGTTTTCTGCCTGTTTTTCCAGTAAGTATGATGGTGATGATGGTATCAACAGGGAAACTACAATTTCTCAACAAAATCAAACCTGATTACTTGAAAAACCGTTCTTCCATAGATGCTTTATACTTCTAATAGGAAAATATGCCTGCTGTATCCATAAGTAGGTTTGAGAGCAGATATATGGCATTAGTGAAACTATAACTTTCCTATGGGAAAACAAACAAAAAAAAAAAAGAAAAAACAAGAGGAAGCATGAAGCCTGAGAATATCATTTAATAAAGTCCAGACATGAATCATGGTGTTTAAAATCATTAGTATCCTTGATCCAAGTAAAACAGAAAGCTGAGCTAATTCAGGTGCTGTACAAATAAAAACTTTCTAGCTGTGTTTAGGACAGACTCTGAGAGAAAGAAATCTCAGCTTATACCAGCAAGATAACAGTATAGCACTGTTCATTTTGATATCAGACAAAGATCTACATGGTACATCAAAAGACTACAAGGGACATTTAACTGCTCCATTTTAATCATTCATTATACATTGCCAGGAAATCACTGCATTTTTTCTCAACTGAATGACAAAAAAACCCGATCACACAGCATTGCCTCTGCTTCTTATAGAAAACTTTGTTTAAAATCTACTGAATTGACTCAATCTGCCATTGATGATACAATATCAATATCAAAATGCTGTATTTGCAAAAGCAAGCTGTCAGAGAGACAGTCCACCGAGCTGAAAAACAAGACAGTCCCTAAAGCGAATATAAAAACATCTTGTCCCCATCTGAAACAAGTGTTTGAGTTGTAAATAGGGCATGAACCACTGGACAAACTTGTCTAGTGTTGTGCAGCTCCCAGTCTTGCCCAGGGGCCGAGCAGGGTTTGGAAAAGTGTTCTTCAGCCACAGCATGTTACATTTGCCAGCTCAAGCTCTGCTCATGCAGGGAATGTAAGTGAACATTTATGGGCAATCTTGCAGCCGTCCTCAACTCACAATTCAAACACAGTCTTGGAGGTTTCCCCTCATCATGGCAGTGTGAAGCAGTGTGGTGGTACAGCTACAGGTCAGATCTTCCCTCTAACAAAACAAGGGGAAGCAAATGAGATTAAGAACAAGCACCTCTTCATGCTGATTCTCTTGAATTTTCTTCCACATGTGCTGCATGAATTATAGTGTTTGTTGCAAGACATGAAAAAACAGAGAAAACTTATTCTTAAAATTTAAATCAACAGCCAAGTTATGCAAAAATGTATTATGAATTAGCCTGTAGCAGCTCTCCTCTGAGATGATTAGCTTCCAAAGTCCATCATCTAACTATAGAAAATTTGGTGAAAAGCAAGTCAAGATTAATCAGTCTCATTTAATGGAATTATAAATATTTCCTACAATCATATCAGGATAGCACTTGGCCATATTGCCAAAAAGAGTCTTGTAAATGGAAAAGTTATAAATAAATAGATAAGCCTTTTGGTTGGGTTGCTTCTTGTTTAGAAAAAAAAGCATGATTTTTTCATCAGGTTAAAGAAAGTTCAATAATGGTTTTAGGCACTGAAGTGAAAGAGTAAACTGAGACTAGAAGCAGAAAAAAAAAAAAAAGGGCTGATTACCTATTTGACCACGAGGATCAAATTAATGAATGCTAGGGGTTGAGATTTTTACTGATTATTGTCAGTGCTGACACTTTTTAGATCCTGACTGAAGGCTCCATGAGGTAAGGAAGTGCAGCCATCTCATTTTGTGGAAGGGAACCTGGTGCAAATACCATCTTTAATGAGCTCTGGCTAAATCCCAACTCCATGACCATGACAGTCCAAGCTCAAAACCTTTCCATTATCCTCCCAGTTGTTCTGGAAACGTGGGGACAGAGGCTGAAGGAGACATGCAATGTAATGAATGTAGTTTGGGTTGATTTTAGTAGTGTCCTTTGCATATTATTGTGCCCACTCTTCAAATAACACTTGCTCTGCAGCATAGGCATAGCCAGAAAGACCAGACATCTGCAGTACAGTGCCAGGGAAAGGTCAACATATGAGCTTATCTAAGGTCTGGTTACCTCTGCATGGCTTTGTAGAATTGGTCTGTCTCTTCAAACCACAATTTATTTTTTTTTTTCCCCAACAGAGTTTCATCTCCACGTCTGTCAGGAACAGAGAATGAAAGAAATGTCAATGGTTGTTTCTTTTCCACAGGAATGCTATCCTTCCCCTTGGTTTGCAAGCCCTAAATTACTTTCCCATTTTGTGTTTGTGCTTTCACAGGCAAAATACTTGTGTCTCTTTTTTTACAAGGTTCTTTGAAAATTGATTTTTTATGTTTTAATTAAAAATTTATCAATATTTTTTTTCTCTGAAGTTGAAAAGTGAGTTTCAAGGAGTGATTAGATCCATTCCCCTAAAAATTTCCACACTTTTTACAATCAATCAAAGAAACAAACATTGACAATCTAAAATGTGAAGAAATATGGTTACTCTAGCTGCCAGCAATTGTACCAAAATGACAACGCAAAGAAGAAAAAAATTGTTGCATTTTTAAGCATTCTCAGATGAAGTTGACTTACATCCTTAGAACCCCAAAACTGTGGATACACAACATTTTGAACATGTCCTAAATTTTCTTGCTCTAGGCTCTTATTTTTTCATTGTGATCCTGCATAAAACGGAACTGGATTAAATTCCAACATAGGGAAAAAAATGACATGCGCATTATTCCTACCCTTGCAATACTTTATCTTAATATTTCATCCTAAGAGAGTTTGTAAAGTTGGCTTTAAAGTGCCATGCCAACTAAAAATACGTAAGTACTGTATGAACAGGGGAAAATCTCATCTCTCCCTCTGCTTTCCCAGCTGATAGTTCTTGTCATCAGAACTATACTGTTTGACTGTGATGGATTCACGCTGAAGGGAGAGACATCAGTGTTGTGAAAACGAGGGCTACTAAAACATATGAGCTTACTCAACTTAGACATACACTGACTGTTCAGGCCAGTTATCCAAAGCACTACACCTGGTATTATTTTCCAGCAGCTCCCTTAGGGGAAAAAGGTTTGATGACTGCTTTGAGTAGCATCTCTCTCAACAGACCAGGACTCAGTGAGGTCATCTGCGAGGCCCATGGTGCACAAAGTAGATTAATTCTATCCCAGCCAAAACCAGCACAAGAAGGAATGCAGGAGAAAGACTGGTAAGTTTTGCCCAAGGGATGAGGAAAGGTAAGACCTTTGAAACAACTTCTTTTGTTTGTTTGTTTGGATCTCAGAGGGACAGGAAAGTCCCTCTACCACAGCTTCTGTTTAAGTTCTCAAAAGTCTGTCTGGAGCCTCTCAAGAAGCAAAATGAAAAATGCCTTCTGGTTACAGCTAGCAAAGTTTTGCCCATGCAAAAGGGTTACTTTCACCGGTAACAGCCTTAAATTTTGCAGGTACAGAGAGAAATAGAAGAGAAACGGTTTGCAATTCTGCCCCCCTTTGGAATCACTTAAAATAAATGACAGGAGCCTTGAAAAGGCTTTGCTGGCCGTAGAATATCTCAACATAAAACTGAAAAAACATTTTGAAAACTCAGAGAGGAATTGTGGTCCAATTGGATCAATAATTTGGAGCACAGGACCCAACCATTGTGACCACACAACAGAAATAATTGCAATCACTGCTAAAAAAAGTAACATATCTCAACACAGCTGAGATCAGGCTAATGATTCACTTTGTTTTAAATGTGAATTATTGAAAGCAGGAATCAGAAAGTTCAAGGATGAAATTAGCCTCAAAACAAATTAATCTATTTTAAAAGTTTTGGAAAAAAAGATCCCAACTTGTACAGTACTGGGAAAAAAAAATCTACAGAATACAACTGCAAGCTTCCAAGCTCAAAGTTAATCTGATGATATATCTGAATACTGATAACCCGGGCACAGATCCATCTCCAGAGAGAGATATGCCTGCTATGATTATCTCTCTGGTAGCTGTCAAACAAAGAGATGTCATTCTGTCTACAGTTAAACAACAACAGATGGAACAGACCCTCAGCCAAGGTAAGTAGCATCACTCCAGTGCTTTCAAATGGAGCCTTACCGTGGTTTGCACCAGTTGAAGATCTGTTCCAGATCTCTGTTCCTAGGCTAGGGTTAATCTCATCTCTAATATAAGCTGAGATCATCACTGAAGAAGCTACAGAAGAAACTATGTCTTTAAGGCACAGCCTTATGTTTGTGGTATCATTATGACAAGTATCCTCATCAATTAGGCTTTCCACTTGTTTCAGAGGACACTTAACATGTAAAGCCTCTAAACTTCATAAATTCTTGAGCTGCAGTATCCTGCAAAAGCACAAAGTTCTTGGGATAGAAGGTGTCCCATCTTTCCTGATTTTGCGTATTGCATCTGACCAGTTGCATGAACAGCTTTTACACCTTCCACTGAAAGAAACAGGAAATTTTAGACAGCAACTCATCAGTCATAAGGGGTTTGCTCAAAATTGGTCAGATGATCCAAGCTCCTGCAAATACACTTCACCCTCTGTTGAGTATAAAGACACAAAACCAACTTGCACTGAGGCTGATATCTGTTCTGCAGTTGTTTACATATAGGTGAGACAAGTTCTAGACATTGTGCCCAACCGTTTTTAGCTGTAACAGCAAGAATTAATCCAGTCACAATTTTGCTCAGTTCACAGTTCTCACACTTTCTGTAACATTATAGATAAATTAGGGATCCAAAATGATGAGATATGTGGTTTCTAAAATTTATACGGTGATTTGAGGCTATTTTATCTCCAAGTCAGAATATATGGTCCACCAAGAATAGATGTAAATTCTGCAAACACATTTTTATATACAAAAGAATCTCTTGGAAAATAAAGGGGAATAGAAAGAATGTTCCACATTTACCAATCTTCATTACAAAATTCCCTTAAGACTAATAACATTTGATATCTTACCCAAAGACCATAGTGTTTTGGCTAGAATACAATATGTAAGGAAATTATTTTCTGTGATTTAATCTTGAAATCACCTTAATCCACTGTTATTCATATATTTCAGATTGTCATACATTTGCCAAGTGGTTCTGAAATACTGGTGTTTAAGATATGTGTGGTGGAATTGTGATTCATGGACATCACAAATGCAAAATGTCTATTAGATGAGCCATTTCTACCAGTAAAGGCTTGTTCCCCAAAGAACATTTCCTGGTCTTTTGTCCAGTCTAATTTCAAAGTCCATCTGGGTGTATAAGTTATGCTATTATGAGCAAGAATGTTATTAAAATGTGTGATGTGTTTTGGCTCTATAATTTTTAGCCAAAGAGCTCTCTTTATTACTCAGTGTGGGCAAAAAAAAGATTACTTCTTTTGTTTACTCTTGGTCTGGAAGGGACCACCCCAGAAGCCCACTTAACAAGGGACCCACATCAAATGGTATGTCATAGTCTAAAGCAACCACAGTGGCTAAGCCTCATGCAGATATAGTTCAAGGCCACCTGCAAAGTGCAGTCAGAAAGCTTTGTAAGGACCCAGATGGTGAAGCTCACCCTCAGTCCCATACTGCTGCAGGTACATTACCGTCAGCTGAGTGCTAATATAAGTGTCTGCACAAGCTGCAAAGACTCCAACATAGATGTATCTAAAGGGATATACCACATGATAGAAAAATGGTACTATGAGGAAGACAAGGGCATTTAAAAAATGCGGTGGCCAGAATGAAGAGCTTTTAAAAAATCTCATCAGACCAGTTCGTCCTTCTGAGATGACTTGGAAGGGTCATGTACTAAACAGTCAGTTTGCTGTACACCATAACCTTGATTGATTTCTATCATCAGCCCTATATTAGACCAAGAAATGCTTGGAAAGAGAAGGAAAGGGCTCTTATTTTACAGTGTAAGCTAAATGCAACTCTCAACTTCAATGGACAATTCTTCCTTCTTACATGGTCTCTGTTACTTTGATATCCAAGCAGCATATAGAGCTTAAATGATACTGTCCTACCTCAAAATACAGTCATACAGTTACTGTTAGTGCAAGTTATCCCATCCTCATTTTACAGGCCAAAACCTCAGAGACAGAGGAACATAATCATAACTTGGCACCGAGCCCCGGCATATAGTTCCCAGAATCAGGTTCTTGATATAATGAAAACCAGACCCAGCTTTTACGACAGGATTCATAGCAGTCAACACAAAACGCTAAATTTGAAGGTTTTCTCAAATCCTACTTGACCTATCTAAAGATGTCTGTCAGTTTGGTATCTTTGCATGTTCAGAGCTGCAAATATGGGACTAGACTAAGACATCTGAAGCAAGTACTCACATGAAAAAAAGGAATTTTTATAAAGGTAGCAGAGGACACAGCAGGATGGCAGCAGATAAATATTTAGAGCACACCTGCCTGGAAAGCAGGAGGTCTAGACTTCAGCCCTCCTACATTTGGAGAATTTAAACTCATGTCTCAGAGTTTTAAAAATTTCTTAATCACCAAACTAGCAGTGAGGGAAAAGAGGAGAAGGACATAGTGCAAGATGACCCACCAGAGCAGAGAGCAGGTAACACCAGGTTTGGCTAGAACATAGCAAATAAAGTCTGAGGTCTTGGGAGGGAAGAGCCGAGGGCTCTGGTACATGAATGAGCAATAGAAATAGCCCAAACATGAACTCAGGAACGATCTCTTCCCAAAGTTCACCTCAGAGGGGAGGTAAAGAAGAACATCCAGACATAGATCAAACCTAGCAAGAGTTATGATTAAACAGTCCATAACAACCACAGCCCAACAGGCTATGCCTGGCAAAGGGCTGTCCTCTCTGATGCTTTCCCATGTCTCCACGACCTCAGAAAAGGGCTCTAAGACCTTCCTGTCCCCCAGCTCAAACCCCTCTCTGATGTTTTGCTGTGAACACAAAACGTGCCAGCACCTTCAGGGACAGTTTCCCTACATTGCACTACAGTCTTTGGGTAAAATGGGTAAACATTTTCTGTGGAAGCAGAAAGCAGAACCAAGAGCTCTGCCTTCTAACCACAGGCTTTGCTGTTGTGTCTTGTCCTACATGTGTGAGTTCTTCTCTCACGAACCTCGATTGTCCTTCCTGCACAGCAACACAGCCTCCACAATAGGGACAGCAATTATCTTCTCTCATCCCAGAGTAGACCACAGTAAGAAGTAGTAAATTTTAAATGCTACATACTGAAAAGAACCTACAAGCCATTTTCTTCCACTTCTCAGAGCATTATATCCACTGGGAGGATGCACAAGAGGTGGATG
>VYZV01000406.1:102624-120553 GCA_013401275.1 Pandion haliaetus
ATATAGATATGTGTGTGTTGCCAAAATTACCACACTTTGTGCTGGACTCAATAGTCTTTGCACACGCCAGGCCCTCAGAGGACACCGAGCAGACCAGCACCTTCAGAGATATAACTGATTTTTAATTTCTAAATAGGCTGCAAATGAGGCTACTTCTATTCTCAGCCCATCTGGGGACAGTGGTGCCTTTGAACACATTTAAATGATCTTTGTCTGTCTTTTCTTTCCTAGCCAAAACCATGGCATTTATGTCCGCTCAGGCGCCTAAGCGGGCTGAATTTTCATGGAGTGCTCCCCTGAACAAAGATGCCTAAATTAAGCTTCAGTTACACTTTAGGTTCCTAAGTGCTTTTTTGGATGTCAACCAGACTAAGAAACTTGCCCAAGGTCACGGAGGAAGTCTATGGCAGGAAAGGAAACTGATCTGGGGTCTCTGAGGTCTAGGACTAGCACCCGCAGCACTAGAACATCTTTCCTCTCTCTGCTGCTCCCATCAACCCTAAAATGACACAAAAGATCAGAAAAGCTAATGACAGGAATGAACATGTTTTGGAATCAATTAATTTCATCTACAAGACTCTGAAACATGATCTACACTTACTTTTATCCATTTACTACTTTCTTACGCTCTGCAAATGATTGCAGAAATGCCAAATCCATCTATTTATAAAGCAGTGAAACAGTCAAACGTTCTCTAATGTACCACTTCCAAGTGCAAGCAATATATACTGACCAGCTCGTAACTATCTTGGCAAGGATTCACACACCTGTTAGGATTTTAATTTACCAAAGACAGACATATTTATATTTATGTCTATGGCTGCATGCTCACGAAATAGGAAAGGATGTTAAAACAACACTACTGCTTTAAGAGCAGCCAGGAAACTCAGAGTTAAGGTTTGTTGCTTTGTCCTTAGCTCACCCATGCTACGCACAGCTCTTGTATATGCATAGAAACAGCCCATGAATATAGCTGATATGTGAAAGAAAAGAGTTTGAGGCAAAGACCAAGACTCAAATCCAACTGGAAAAACACCAGTTGAGTTCATAGGGCTCTGGAACGACCATGCCGAAATCAAGCAACCTTTAGCAAATGTCAGAAAAAAGCTTGAATTGTACCTACCATTGTCTAGACGATGCAGTGTTCAGATTTGGCATGTTTGATTTTTCTTTGATTAATGAAGGAGATTATAACAGGCTTTCCCATTTGAAGACTGTTAATATTCTTCCCGCTTTATAATGGCCCCCAAGGATTTCAGGGAGTGTACAGGCACTCCCACTGATTCCCTGCCGCTTTCCGCAGACTTGGTGCAATTTCAGTAGACCCGTTTCTTTCAGACCCATTACACACATAAGTGATACACCCCCATTATCAGCAGATCATTGAAGTGATAGATCGTAATGACTCCTTAGGAGGTAGACTGTATATCAACCTGCAGCAGAGCGTGTTTTATAGACCAGGTATAAATTCCATAGGAAATGCTGACAGATCCTTGACTGAAACAGTACCTAACAGCACCGCCACTGAGCAGTGACAGTAGAAGGTTAGGCACTGCCCTGCCCTTGGACCACAGAAGAACTGAGGTTAATGGGAGTTGCACACTTGGAGGAAGGACAGTCTCAATCCCAAAGTTTATAAAAAAATCCTGGTAACTTCTTTTTTTCTTGCCCCGCAAGCGTACTGCTTTCATAGTCAATGCTAATATTCCAATAATCTGTTTATTTGGTAAAAAGATTGATTAGGTTCTCTTTACTTTTTGTTCTTGCCTTCTGCCTTGTCTGAACTGCCAGCATTTTCTGAAGCTAATCCTGGTAAAACATCTATCTCCATTCTTGAAAATGCGTATTAGTTAGTTTCTACCCCTAATCTTCCTAACTAACGTCTTACCATCTCACCAAAAAAAGTTGATCATCCACAGGACGCTTTATCTGAGAACATTCCACATCATCTTATCATTGTAACTGCAACCACCATCTCTAAGATGATTCCAAGATGGGGACACTTCATTAAAGAATATCCACTCTCTGGCCTGGTTGTCAATTAATAATTTTCTGTGTCATCGCTGCATATACCCCACAACACATCCACCACCCACACAGTGCACTCCTTGAAGGCACCACCCCAAGGTGTAGAGGTTTGATATAGCACAGTTGGTGTGAACTTGAGCAAGTTAAATTTTGTGAAGATAACGGCACTTTATGCATTGTCAGGGGCTGAGGAAAGGGAAAGGATCAAAATAAATAATTAACAACAGAGTACTACAATGGAAAAGTATTTTAGGTGTACCAGACAATACTGTAAAATACAAGTATACTTTTAACCTATTTTAGATAAAGAGGCATTAGTCCCTTTTTTATGATGTACTTAATTTTCTTTTTTTTATAAGAGTTTAATATTGATCATTGCACCATCTAATAAGTTTCTGAATCATTCAGATATATTGTTCTAATATTAATTAGTTGTATTTTATAACTGAATCTGCAGGACAAAATAGCATCATTTGTCACAAGTAAACAGATAGCACTCATTGTAATAGCATCTTCACAGATTTTGAATTAGAAGGTTTATTAAAAATACAATTAACTGACAAAACCTGAATTTTATAAACAACACAGTGTGAGCAAGAATGACTCCCACTCTGGGACTTTACTTCCCTGAAAGTTTTTAATTTCTGTTACTTATAGCCTTAAAAATTAACTTTTTAGGATAGAGGCAGTCTTATTCCTGGAAAGACTGCAAAACCTGTACAGTAATTCTTGACCAGGACAATGAAAACTATGCACTTCTTTTCTAATAAAAGTACTTCAGTCATATTTGACTGGCAGATCAACCTGAACACTTCACTTTTGTTGTTCCAGGGATGGATTCTAGATACATCTATGTACAGTTTATATAACATAAAGTGCATTTGTTTTTTACAAACATGCCCCGATACAGACATAAAACTTATATTAATTTGCATGCAGTAGTGTAACCAGATGCAGTTAGTAAGACTAACACACTAAAGAAAACTAATAAACTGTTAGCATCCTCAAAGTACAAGTACTGTGTGCTGCACATATCTTATTTCTAATTAGGTTCTTAACAGCTACTGGTTGTACTTGAGTCACTGAGCAGACAGATTAGAAAGAAATAAAAGGGCAGTGATTTGTGTACATTTTCCAAGCCATATCCTTTATATTATTGTTACAATTACATTACTTTGCTCCTCTTCCAGCAAGCCAATTTCTAGTATTGTGAAGAAAAACAACTACACACATTACACTGAGATTTGTGAATTTCCTGGAGTTCCATATAACTTTTGGTCTAGCTCCCATGGCACAATCTCAGCTGTAAAGTAAAGTTTGGCAGTCTCTGAATTTCAGAAATAGTTCAAGAAGTATACACTCAAAGGAAAATGAATTCTAAATTGCAAATATCCCTGCTATCATATAGACTTGGCTCAATTTTTGCCCCGATCCCGTTACTTTCATGATATGTCTCATCTTGGCTTATCTCATTGCCAAAGGACAAGTTTACGGCAACTTTAAATTGGTTTATATTGGCTTGAGGGAGCGTTGCCCAGTCAGGGTTTAGTCAGAAATGGTTTATGTTGACATGACTCAGGTCTGGGCACTCACTTGCCTTCATTTTATTTCCAGTTTACCACACTTTCAAACTCGA
Organism: Pandion haliaetus; assembly: GCA_013401275.1. NCBI lineage: Eukaryota > Metazoa > Chordata > Aves > Accipitriformes > Pandionidae > Pandion > Pandion haliaetus. The sequence continues at coordinate 106,289 of VYZV01000406.1, forward strand.
TGACATACATCCTTGCTTGGAGGCAAGGGGTTTTTTTCCATAGACACTTGAGACTTTCAACCATACTCTTGCTTTTACTTTGGTTATAGACTTCAGCACTTTCTTGGGAGAAGTTCGATGCTGGTACCAAACAGCATATTACAGAATGAGCTTCAAATCTAATGCCTTGTAGAAACCCTGTACAAACGTACAATCCAGTGCAATGTAAGTAAAATGCGTATTTTAAAAAATAACTTTTTGTACTCAAGAAGAATGTTCCATTGAGTATTTCTGAATTTAAATACAACCAACAAGCTTGAAATAGCAGCTTGAATAAGGAGTTCTTTAACAGTGACAGGAAAATCCTTCATTACAGCAGAGACATACTGCATGGGGGCTCTTTGTCCATCTTGATACCAGAGGTGCTAAACTGTAAATTGGTCTTACACCTGTTTGTCTATGCAAGGGGAAAGTATATACCCACCGTTCCCGCTACTTATAGCTCTGACTTAATGTGTTCCTTTGAAAATTGTCTGACATTAGGAAAAAATTGAAATATGTAGATTTTTAGCAAATCTTCTAAATAAATAATAAAAAACATAACCCCTTTTTTTTTGCCAGTTCTTTTTGTGTCTTCTACTTCATGCATGTATGTCTTGTTACCCCATTGTCTCTCCTTACTACACTTGTAGTTTGGTACCCTTGTACAATTGGCACTTCCCTTAGCTTGTCTAGCTTGTGCAGAGGAAAAGAGAAAGGAAAGTCTTGGACACACCTGTGTGTTACCTGTCCAGTGCTCTGGTCATTGCTGTTTTCTGCAGAAGGCGGGTAGTTCTTCACAAAGAGCCCTACACTTTTCCTGAGTTATGCTGGGAAGTTATTTCATCCAGCTCTAGAGTCAGTAAGCCACAAAAGTGGCATACAGTCATTTTTACTGACTCTCCACTTCTAAACTGCACTAAGAGATGCTGGTGGACTTAATTTACATGCATGATCCAAAGTGGCTTTGCAACACAGAAGTATCTGAAAACTCCCGAGAAGCTGAAGAGGGAAAAGAATGTTTTCTAAACATTCATTTCAACCCGAAAGCCTGTTTTCCGTGCTTCAGGGAAAGAAAAACCTTTGATTGCCTTTATTCTGTTCCCGGTGAAAGCTCAATTTAAGGCAGACTCAGCTGGTCAGTAATGGAGTGACAGCTTTTGCTTCCATCCAGCCCATTAATTTTGATAGTAAAGAAAAACAAGTACATCTGGCTGTTATGGACAATGGTGAATGACTCAGTGTAACCAAGGGTGGCTTTAGAAGAAGCACTTAGAAAATTGCAGCTCTCCCCTTAGCGCTGCCTGGAGAAAGGCACACTCCAGGTCACATGCGACCAGGAGAGCTTGAGCAGCCTTATCATCCAGCCCTGGGGGGGTAAAAGCCTCACTGATATCTCTTTCCATTTGCATAACTTGAGACAACAGTTGGGAGAAGAGTCATCTGCATCTGATCTGCATCTCAAGTGGTCTAACTTAATTGGCAGCACTTGAAATTTCAACTGTGGTCACCCATTATTCAGTAATATGCAAGAAAAGAGAGGGCTCCTCGGAAGAGCTCTGCAGCCATTCATGAGCAGTGACTTGTGCCCACAGCTCCAACTTTTGCTGTCTATTTCTTGATTTTTCTGCCAGCTCAGCTAATGTAGGTGAGGATAACCCTGAGACATAACATCTTGTTTGTGTCCAGTACAACATTGTCCTTCTGTCATGCTTGTAAACCTAGCTCACAACTCTTAAATATATCTATAGCCTGTACCAATGTGTTTAGTCCTGAAAAATATTATTCTCTCCATATTCTAATCTCAAAAGAATTCACCTCCTACTTATTCCTTAAAGATCAATGAATTTAGTTTTTTGTTTCTGCTGAAAATAAACACTAGTTTTCTACATGTGAAGAAACACAATAAAATTGCTGCTTAACAACTTTTGCTTAAAAGTAAAACGGTATTCATCATTTACGATAAATATATAATGACCCATTCATCCTTTATTTGCAGAAGTTCCTTCCTAAAGTATTTGAAGACAGGTGATATTTTCCCCAAAGTCAAAAGCACTGCCAGCTTTCACAGTGTGTTTACTTGATGTTTCCCATTGGCAGCTGTAGCCATAACAGAAACACTTGTCTTATTCCATGAGGCCACAGGCGAAGAGGACACATATAGATCTTCATGGATGATTATGGTAGGCCCAAAAGGAAGAAGATTTGAGGGAATTAAATTATTCCTATTGATGAAAATGTCCTTTGATTCAAACTTCACATTTTGATATTTTTCCTTTTCAGTACTTCAGGGAGGACTGGAAGATGAGGCACTACTAGCCATGATAGAAGACACTACCACCACATGTGAAAATATCTCATCATAGCCCAGGGTTTGTCATTTCATCCTGCAGAAGGCTAAATAATGTCTGGATTTCACATATTAATGTGCACTGGGAGAAGAATACTATGGATTACTAAAGTAACGGTAACTTCACCCTTTAGATTATGGAAAAATACAAAGGAGAAAAAAGACTAAAACTCTAATATTTTACTGAACAGAAAGTTGGTCATTTTGTAATCCCAAAAAGTGAAAGCCTATTTATAGCAACAGTGAAATCAAAGAGTATGCAATCACTCTGAGGTTTGCAACATTTGACAAATTGTAATTTTGTTCTTCACAAACTCCTAAACACTTCCTGCTAAGTGACAACAAGCATCAGCAAGTTTCAGCAAACCTTCTGCAGCTTCTTTATCTCACTATAAAGAACAGATGCCGTTTTGGTGCTGCTGTGAGCTCTTCTGTTCTTTGTGTAATACGCACATGTATATGAGAGTGCACATCACATGAAAATGTGATAGCCAAGGCCCATCTCAAATACTTTTTCTGTGGTGCACAGTAGGCAAACAGCTGGCTTCAGGCGAGAATCCTCTGTCAATCATGGCAAAAACATAAGCCACATGCAATTTCATGGCAAAAGTGACAAAATTTTCAGCATTAATAACAAAATCATTTAGGCCATTAAAACGTACAAAGATGCTCCAACAATGTTTTCTAGTAGGCTTGTGAAAATGATTACCTATTTCTGCCCTTCACCAGTAGCAAGAAGGAAGTATCAAAAGTACATAAGTTAAATAGAGCTGATGGTCCCAGAAAATAATTACTTTCAAGCTATCAGGGTGCTTTTAAATCTTTCAGCAAAGAGCTTCCTATAAAACAAGGAGCCCAATGAACTGCAAAGTTCAGGATGTTAGGAATTTCAGGTGGTGATGTCAGAACAAATGTCACCTACATGCTAGAACAGTGCTAAGTAAAGCTTTGAAAGTCGAAGCCTTTGCCAGTAGGCACCTTTCTTCCATTTCGGGAACCTTTATAATAAGGAGTAAAAAGACAAACTTAAGAAGTCTCACTAACTACTTAGAAAAAGAGAGGTTCCTCATAAAGAGGAGAAGGGACTTGCGTTTGGAAGGCAGGAACATTCCTGATGGAGAAAAGAAGCAAGAAGACATTCAGCTAATGAGAGGCATAACATTAGAGACAATGCAGGAAGCAAAACCTAGAAGTAAAAATGGATCACTTCAGGGAGGGGAAAGAAAATTAGCGAAGTCAGAGATAAACAACTTAGAGCAAGTACAAGGGGACTTATAAAAAGGCGTACATGTTAACAGAAATATGTCTTGAGACAAACAGTGTCAATTTACCTTACTGTTAGCAGGTAGGCAGTTGCATCACAATACAAGTGTAGAGAAGGTAGAAAACACAGATGTTTGGAGAATATGGTGTCTGTCCTGCAGTTACCTTGTGGTGCCATTTTTTCCATCCTGAGTAGTCTTCCAGTTTAATGTGCCCAAGTTTTCCATTTTTAAATTTTCATTGGAAAATGTCAATTCATTGATGCCAAAACGTGTAGGCAAGAACACATCTGTTGCAGCAAATACAGACTTTTTGTTCAGGAAGACTATAGTATGCATATCAGAATAACCAAGAGGAATAGTGACAAGAGCATCTTCCTGGAGGTAGGAGACCCAGGTTCAGGTTCTGTTCCCCTGGAGTTAGAGCAAAGATATCAGCTTCAGTCTTTCCCCAGTAAGCCCTCAAGGCTATCCATTACTCTTGATGGAACGTTTTCAATCTCAACTATTAGAGCAGCTCTATTTTGTATAAATTGTATTAAGTATTCATTGAATTTTGGGCTTCAACACCAGGGGTTAGTGCCCTAATAACCTGGCTATTCTAGAAAGACATGAGGCAGGGCAGAACATGGTAGGAATCACAGACTCAACGTCTTTTATAAACTTCCTCCATCAAGCTCCACACTTCATCACTGCTGACATCACTTCTGGGAGTCCTGACACTTTTGCAAACCTCCACTCCCCAATTAGGTTACGATTGTATCACTGGTAGCATTGGTTGAGATGCCTTTGGCAGCCCCTCTGACTCCTTATTACCCTGAGGGAATACTAAGGGGCTTGGATTTAACGTGATAAGGCGTAGAACAATCTAGAAGTAACATAACATTTTGGAATTAATAAATAACTTCCTGACCAAGTCTAATTCTAAGGATATATTAAAATGATCCTTTTTTATTTTACTTTAAAAATTAATTTAAAACAAAATAAACAAATTTAAAACTGGAGAAGAGCAAAAATAAATTGTTGAATGCACAAATTGGCTGGGTGTTTACCTCTACACGTCATTTCTTTTTTGAAGCAGAGATGTAATACCAAAGTACCTGTAAGGGAAAAATCAATGAAAAGTAAGGATAAGGGTCTTTGTTTTGACAAAGCATAATTTAACTGTAAAATACTAACATCTGAGGTTTAAAATTACATGGCAAAGCTTCACTTGGAAACAACATGGAGAGGCTTTTGCTGTTGTTGCAAGCTTCATCTAAAAATGCCTTTTGCTCCCACCACAATAAAGTTAAAGCATTAAGTATGCTCATACTGTAAGTTAAATAGTTCAGTTAACAAGAATGACAATAGGCAAATGAGAAATATGAGACCTCAGCACTGTAAAGCACAGCCATTCATGCTTATTGACTTCCCTGGGCTTGTTTCACATTGATTGCTCATTTTTGCAGAGTTTCTATGAGCCAGCCTCTTCATACTTTATTAATTCATCCATCCTCTGTGTGTAGCATTCACTGCACAGACACCAGGTCAAACTCTTAAACACAGTGCTGGACTTGATCAGACAAAATCCTCTGCAGAGTAAATGCAACCTTCACTCTACCCAGGGGTTTTGCTATGCACGCCAAGAAGAGGAGAGAAAGTGTACAAGAGGAGAAGATTCCCCAAGTGAGTGGAGCAGGGGATGGTAAGACTAAGAAAAAAGGGATGACTGCAGCCTCTTTTTTCTTCTTCTCCCTGTGCCCATAGGATCAGTTGTGTGGAGCACTCATTACACAGCTCATGACCACAAGTTGACTTTGCCGCACTGTGGGGTCCTAATCTACATGGCAGATGGAAGAGGGAAGGGACTTGGAATCCCACATCAATACACAAGCCGCCAGGTATGCTGTAATTCACAGGTGGCATTTTCCAGTGCTAGATCTCTCCAGTATCCTCAGCAAGCAAAGGTGCTGGGTCTGCAGGGGGAGGTTTCAGTAACTTTGAAGACATTTGGGGACAATTCTGATGTATACACCACACATTGTCAACATTGTACCAAAGGTTAAAATTGATCTATCATTTTATAATTCAAGTTCATATTCTCCCTTCCAATACCAGGAGGGATCTCGTTGTATAAAAGATAGAGAAAAACACCGGTCCTGTTCTTTAGTACTTCTCACTCTCTAAATGGTCTTTTGGGGCTTTTATATTTTCAAAGGAGTAATGGCTTGTCCAAATCAATTCTACTGCTCACATGAAGAGTTCATGATAAACTGAAAATAAACAATATATCCCAATTTCCTAAGATTATAGAACATGGGGTGTGTTTCCAAAACCCTCATTTAAGCAAGACCTTTGAGTTTGTGTGATAGTGTACATAAGGTGTGCAAAATCAAATTAAAAACAAGCTTTACCATAACGTCTTCCCTCTGCCACAAGTAGGTCAGTAATTTCCCTGTCATTATTGATAACTTTTTTTTCATTCTTTGTTCATGTAACTAATTCCAAACTGCTGTCACACAGAAGAATTGAGATAAAAATCTTTGTGTTATTACAATACTTATGAGCCATCTAAACATACAAATCAAAAATACACTTGTCTCTGCCTCTCTTCTTAAATAATCCTTTGACCCATCTTGTTTATCCAGAGACCTAAAAAATGAGATCCAGTTTGAAAAGTGAAAAAAATTAAAAATATACCTGCTATTATTTAACAAATCTCTTTCAATTTTCTGTGCTTCGAAGGCAAATGGTATGTTTGACAAACAATGACACCATAGTTACAATAGATGCAGGCAAAAGGTATATCTGATGTCTGATATCCATGTGTCATCTCAGTAGTGAATGTTATAAAAATTTGCCAATAGCTTTGAGATCTTTGTGCTTGTCAGTGAGTTGTATACAGTTTATATTTTTTGCTTATATTTTCAATTTCAAAATATGTGAAAATAATCAAACTACAGGGTGTCGAGAGATAGTACAAATATTCATACATTGCTGAGAATGAGTGGTACAGTTATTTCAGGTTTTAATTGCCAGCATAGCATGCTGGCCGATCTCAATATTAATGAAGAAAAAAAAAAAAAAGAGTGTTTACATCAGGAAATGGAGCATGACAGTCACGACCTATAAAAAGCATAATACATTTTTTAATCTTTAGAACAAAGAGTAATTTTTGGTGTTGTATTTTTGCTTGAATAGACACATTACTGAGGACCATATGATTTGCAAATCTGGTTTAGTTCATCTGAAAAATCTCATGGATCAGGAACATTCTTTTTATCTCTTAATCATTTTGCTTGGTCCCCAAATTAAATGCAATTCAAACCTCTCTATCAATATGCATTCAAAATCAAAATTTCCCATTAGAGCTATTTGTAACTAAGAAATGTGTGCCTGTTGACACAAGAGCAAATGACTTGAATGAATCTGCAGACCTCAAGAGAAAAAAGGAAAATGATACCATAACAGCCACCCGTCTGGTACTGATTTCATCGTCTTTCCACCCAAATGTTTTCTTCAGCTTTCTTTTTTAGCTTTCTTCTGGTGACATATTACAAAAACCTGGATACCTTGCTCTCAAGGAAAGCTTTTTTTGTGTGCATGAACTCAAAGGAATACCAAGAAAAGCTTTTTTGTGTGTGTGAACTCAAACGAATACCATATGTAAAGGACTTATAGCAACATTATATACAAAAGTGCTAATAGAACAGATATTGCAAGGTTGAGAAATGCAAGCACATATTGAGGTTCACAAAAAAGAGCATGGTAAACCACTAATGATCTGATAATTTCATGGGTCTTACTCAAGTTCAGGGCAATATTAAGGAGACTACAATTATTACTCAGCTCTCATGCTTTCAGTCACAGTGCCTTTGAAGAATGAGTTAGGGTCAATCAAACCAAAAACTTATCACTGTCATAGTGTGACTGATTACCATAACAACTGATTTCAACTTAAAAAAAAGACTATTTGGAGTCTGGGAGATGTTGGGTCTGTGTTTTCTAGCTCTTACTGTCCTCAGATTGCTGTAGATCTTTACTATTTCTCCTTCTGCTCACATTCTGGTGCTTTTCTGTTTTTCACTCACTCTTGCTTGTTTTTAATCCATCACAGTCTGCCCTAGCTTGCTTCCACCCCCAGCTCTAGCCTAATACTGTTCCCCCCACCCCCTTCTATTATTTTTGCTGAGGAAAAGGAGGAAACTTCAAGTCTCATCCCCAGCACAAGAGAAGAAAGAAGTGAACAGACACGTGTTCTCTACCAGGAGAAACAGAAATGTGAAACAGTTTGATAAAAATCAGCATCTATCTCATAAGTGCTGACTACCAAATATTTGTAAGTAAGTGACTCATCTCCCAGCAACAATATATCCTGGCAAGCAATGATGAATTTTTTTTCTTTTCATGATTCAATACAAATTTTTAGTACCTCAAATGAAGTTGCTCTTTCTTCATAACAAAATATAGAGTAGAGGTAGAATAAAGTAGATCAAGATTTAGAGAAAAGGATGATTCATTTTGTCCCAATTACAGAGAAAACACTGGAGGGTTTGTTAAAATTTGACATGGATATCATTAGTCCTTAAAATTTACTACCCCAGACTCCCTGTTGCTCCTAACACAATGCAGTCAAACGTAAGAGTAAACATCTACTAAATTGTCTGACAAAATCCTGCCTTCAGTTGCAAATTTCTGGCCCATCTGAATCCTAGCCCTGGGTTTAAGCTGGCTCTAGGCACAGCCTACAACTTTGCAAATGCATATTCTTAAACCTATGCCTGTGCATATGCAATGAGCAGTCTCCTCTGTCATTTCAAATTCCACTTCCAAGCAAAGAGTGTCAACTGTCTGATTCCTAGCAGGGGAAAGAAGATGCTCAAGACCACTGCTCCCCAACCCTGTGTTTCAAGTACTCAGACTTATAACTCACAGATGAGAATCTCTCTTCCCATCATAGCAGCCTGAGCATTTGGGAAGAAAAGTCGCGACCTGTCTCCCACTTGAGGAAGGAGGTGAAGAAGAGAGATGAAGAGACAGAGATAGAGGCAAGAAAGGAGTGAGAAGATGTCTAACAGCAAGAAGAGATCGAGGCTAAGATGGATAACAGCAAAACCACCAACTCCTTTTTCAATATCTGCAACCCCAGGGAGCCCAATTCTGAGAAGATCGTATTGTTCAAACAATGGATTGATCGGCATGTTCATGGGCTGCAAACAGGCCAGCTTGTGGTAGAGAGGGGGTGGTGGGGGAACAAAGAAGAGATTTGGAGCTGTAGGGTACCGGGAGGGAGGCCAGCCAGGCATATTCTGCGCCATCAGCCCTGACATGTGGCCATGACTGCTTAAAGAGTAAAAATGCGGAGGAAGAGAAGTTAAGTAAGGCCATGCCAGAAGAGTTAGCTCAGCTAAGATCTGTCATGGGGAAGAAAAACGATTTTGACGCAGAAGACAGAGTGTCTGGGTAGGAGCTGCCGTTGGAGTGAAGAGGAACCGTGCTCTGAACAGGCTAACCACTACAGAAAAAGAGATTGTAAGCATCTAAGCCTGAGTGACCCCCAAACCAATGAGCATCTCTGGGTTTGATCTCCCTCACTTCTTTTGAAAGTTAATTTCTTTGTAGTATTTCTGGGTTTTTTTTAGTATTTCTCAGCCTTAATTGTAATCTATAATAGCCATAGTACAAAGCTTAACACGTTAACTTAAAGCTTTACTGCTAGCTCCCTCTCATTTGAAGGAGTAATTTAAGCATCTGTGCTCTGTTGAAAAACTTTTTATGTTAAGAAGTAACAGGATTGATTTCAAGGTAGAAATAACTCCACATTTGACACCTAAACCGACTGCAAGCTACAGTTTAATGGAAAGCCTACAAGGAAGAAATTTGTTTCCTGAAAAAATTTATATCAACATTAAGTTTTGTAGCATTTTAGAAGTCAATCATAAAAAGACATCTTACTTCAGAATTTAGGTTACTGTGGATTTACCCAAATAAATGTTTTATCATCCAAGGCTACATCAAGCAAATACTGCAGAGTCATAGTAGATCTGTAGCACAATCATTGGCTTTGAGGGCCTGATGCATACACCATATGGGTTTCCTGGTAGGTGACTTTGAACTAGCTGCAATTTTTGGCTGCCGCCAAATCAAAATGGACATTCTGGGGAGAGGAAAAAGGATCACACACCACCATATAGCTGAAGCAGAAAAGTGGTTTGTGTCTGGGGTTCTTTCTTTTAAGATACAGGACCACACACATAAAAGTATTCCAGGGTGTAACTTCTTATGGAAAAGCACTGACAGCAGCAGTGAGTTATTTAAACATTTATTGAATCACTTCACAACAAATAGTAACACATCAAGTGCTATCCTCACGTGTTGTAGCAGTCTCATTCTAAGAGGGAAAATACTAACCAAGTGATTTTTTCAACTCTTTAACATATTAATTTAGTTAATATCTAAGATATATATTTCTCTAGGGCTTCCCTAGCATTTCCTTTACTCTGTATAAACATCAGGATACAATATATCCATATATGTGAATAGCAAAATTAATAAATAACTTTCTGATTGTTGAACTACTTGTATTACGTAAGTCAAGCCGTGTGCATAACCTCTAGTCTACTGGGCACTCAGGAAAAAAACAAAACACACACTGGTACTGTATGTCTGTTAAATTCACAGGAGGCTCAGATTTCATAAACTGCATATTAATATATGTCATGAATTTGGGTGAAGTAGGAGTTGGTGCATTCAAGTTTATTTTGCAAAATAAAGAAAGAAAATAAGTGAAAATACAGCCTTAGAGCCATTTTCTCTTTTTCAAGTTCTTGCAAAAGTTAAACAGCTATCTCTCGGGCTCTTTTCCCTCCATTTTCTTCACTTTGCTAAAAGCTTTAACAAGGCAATGATTTTTTCCCCTAGTTAAACACTTTCACTTCTTACTTGCCCAACTCCCTACCTACTGTTCAAAAAATTTCTCTGTAAACAGCAGCATAGGGTATGAACAGGGATATATTTTCATACATGTTTTAACTGAAATGTCATTTATTGTAAACAAAAAAACCTTTTAAAATATTATAGCTTATTCTAATATTTGCCTTAGAAAATTTTTGTGCACCGAATGATTTTTCTAATCAAGTATTGCAGCCTATTTTTTCACATGAAAACTCAACAGTCCCTTCCCTTCCCTTCCCTTCCCTTCCCTTCCCTTCCCTTCCCTTCCCTCTTTTCTCGTCTTTTTTAATACATTATGGATACAGAAGATGAACTACAAATAAAATCTCCTATACAGATACAGAAGAACTACAGCAGGAAAATCTGGTGGTGTGGTGGCAAGTGGCTACCTACCTGGTGTATAGCAGAAGACAAGCTATTTCCTGAATTTGGAATGAATAAACTCCACTAACTTATGTTTGCCACTGACCACACCACTGAGCAGTGATTTCAGATCACCAGAGAATAAGGTAGTTTCTCAAAAAGGAGAGCGCGTATTTTGCAGAGGGAAACATGCCCATCGTGGGGAGGGGAGGACGAGGAAGATGAGATGAAACGCAGCCCTGAGCACATGCCACTTGACCATGCCTGTTTTCCCCTTTCTCTTCCTTCTCTGTTTTTTAGCAAATCATTGAAGCATGTGAGGTTTATTCTGAGCTTTTGAGCAGGTTGGCAGGAGGAGTCAGTGCATGCAATGCCTGAGACTTGAGACTATATTGCGTGCCCTGTGTTTACTTTTTTGGCAGGACAAGGACCTTACCCCTCCTGCCCCATTTCTACCCTCCTTTTTATAAGTGCACATTAAGACACAGTGGGGAAGGAGGTTGCCGCAGCAGTGTGATGGGCCGGGGTGAATATCCTCTTCAGAGGGACGTGGGTCCTAGAGCAGAGCCAGGGCAAGCGTTAGGTCAGGTTGCAAACTGCTGGGGGTTTGAGGAAAAGAGGAGGGGAAAAGAGGATCATGGGGTGGTGGGAAGATGAGCCTGTGAAGTGCCTGAGAACTCAGCAGCCCTGAGCCCCACTTCTCAAGTTGGAAAATACCTGACAAATGCATATTTGTTACATACAAACCAACAAATTCTACTCATTTATTATTTCATTAATTCAGTGGCATAACTCAAGGACTTCAACACTACCAATAATCAAGAAACCATGCCAATGAAACCAAAAATTAGTATTACAGCATTGTGAATAAGTATTATGCGTAGCATAGGTACAAGGAGTCTGAACAAATAACATTGGAAATTATTCCAAATGCTTGAGTTTGTCGTCTTAATGCATAGCATTTTTGTTGCAAGTATTAAGAACTAAAAGTTCATAGCCACCTGTAAGACAGGAAAAAAACCCCAAATTTACAAAGTTTTTTGACAAGAAAAGACAAAAAACAACAAAGAAAAGAGGAAAATATCATTAACTGCCTGCAGTAGATTTTCTTTTTTCATCCTTCGGGTTACTTGTTGCAACCACTGTTAAAGTGAAGAGTAAACTAACCACTTTATTCCTCCTGTAGGCAGAGAGGTTTGGGGGTTTCCTTAGCTTTTTCTTTTTTTTTTAACTTAGCCAATTCTTGGCCAATGTTAATAATTATGCTTGAATACCAAGTCACTGTTGAATACTCTCAAACTGCTCTCTCATTGTCCACAGAGAGAAAGAAGTTTCCAACAAAATTTGAATAACAAATTTGAGGAACTTGTGATCAGGTGAAAAAGTGTGCATAGATAATTCAGTGTGAAATATTAATTTAGGTTTCCTGGGAAAGGTCTTTATGGGCTACTCTATCACTAGCAGTAAAAGGAGATAAAAAGAAGCTGAAATATCACAATTTTTAGAAGTACTCAGAAAAGCCAGCGTGTTTGGTGTTACATGCACATTTCAACACCAGTTTCCATCCTTTGTTTAGCAGAATACTGGTGCACAGATGTTAAATAGATATTCTGGTTTGGGGCCGAGAGCCCAAGACTCTGTTCTTCCAACTAATTACTTTAATTTTACAATTAGAGCACAATGCTCTCTCCTCCCTCCTCCAAATGCTCCCTCCCCTCTCACTGTTCCCATAAGTAAATCCTACATGCTCAGCTCCATCAACCTCCTATCCTCTAACTCACTTGCACGATCCCTTTCCTCCTATCAGGCAAATAATTTTTTTGCTTTTACAGAGAGAAGATGCTTGAAGGAAGCAAACACACGATCCCTTTTGGTTTTCAGCAGAGTTCAGATGACAGTGAATTGAACTTACCAATGTACAAGTACACATTTCTGCATTTTTAGGGGGAAGAACAGGAAGATTTTAAGGGGCGGAAAGGAAAAAGTAGAGACAAACTTAGGTTTTCTTACCATTATGGAGCACACAATGTAGCAGCATGACCAGACGTTCTGGTCACATAACTATACTGTACAGGAACAGACCAAAAGGGATAAAAATGCAGCTCCGTATTCCTCTACATATAACAAACACAATTTTGTTACAAGCAATCTGCCACTCCCAAGGTATGGCAAAAATGAAGTTGTTTCCCCATCAGATGGTAGCCTAGGTGTGACATGGCCGGCTTTTAAAAAGGCAATTTGTGCAAAAAACGGTGGAATTTTTGTTATCAGGCAAGCAGATCCCTAGAAATCATCTAAGAACAGGCTTGCAGGCAGGGTAATAAATGCATCTCAAAGTTAAAAACAAAATATTTTTGCCAACGGTTCTCCTTGTGCCTGACCAGAGGTTTTTTTAATTATGGACATTGACAGCTCGTTTCAAAAAGTTCCTCTACAACTTTGACAACTGGAGTTTCCACTCTGTTGATATGAAGCTGACTTTTTTTGAAGGTAATGCAAGTACTGCGTAATACATTAAGATAGATTTGACTCTTTAATATTTATAAGATTAGCATTTATATTAGACCATAATGAGCTCCAATTAGTATCATTCCAATCTAACCTAAGGTCTATAACCCAATTTTCTTACATTTCAGACATCATCTTCAAAAGTAAGATGGAAAAGAATTGATTGATTCATGACAACATTTTTTAGGGCCTACTGGGAAGAAGAATTGCCTGAATGATTGATCAGCATTTTTTCATCTGTCGCTTGAGGTATCTTTTATGAAAAATGCCTTGTAAAGCTATGAATTCAGTGATAATAGCAAGTATTTAGAAATTAACTTTTTTTTTTTTTGCTTGTTCAAAATCTAAACATTTCCCTTGCTTGTCAAATAAACCTTTAATTAAATTGATTTCCCTTGTTGCATCTTTTTCACAGAAAAATTGTTAAATTGCTTGAAACCTTAAAGTGTTGCCAGGCCAGCATCTAAATAAATTTATCCTGTATAACCCCTGCTGACACCCTGCACTCTGCTCTAATCAGCAATGCTGTGACTGATCAGAAAGCCCTCTTTGTGAGGTTTTCAGCTCACACACCCAGCAACCCACCATCTTTTTGATTGAGTGTAGTGCACCCATTGAGAGGTGTGAGGTGAAGGGAAATACTTCACCAGGCTGGACAGCAGCTGCTGGACACACAGAGCTTGTGCTTTATGGAGGAGTGTTATGGGTTTGTGTGGCGCAGTTTTCCTTGGTGGCAGGGCAGGGGGGCTGCAGGGGAGGCCCCTTTAAGAAGCTGCTGGAAAATTCCCAGGCGCCAAAATGTCGGACCCGCCTCTGGGAGGGGAGTGA
>VYZV01000408.1:0-39224 GCA_013401275.1 Pandion haliaetus
TTGGAAAAGACCTTTAAGATCATCGAGACCATCAACGATGGCCACTAAACCATGTCCTGAATGCCTTGTCTGCATGCTTTTTGAATACCTCCAGGGATGATGATTCCACCACTTCCCTGGGCAGCCTGTTCCAATGTCTGACAACCCTTTCAGTAAAGAAATTTTTCCTAATATCCAATCTAAACCTCCCCTGCCTCAACTTGAGGCTATTTCCTCTCGTCCTATCACCAGGCACCTGTCAGAAGAGATCAGCACCCACCTCACTACAACCTCCTTTCAGGTAGTTGTAGAGAGTAATAAGGTCTCCCCTCAGCCTCCTTTTCTCCAGGCTAAACAACCTCAGTTCCCTCAGCCGCTCCTCAGAAGACTTGTACTCAAGAATCTACAGTTGTCTGTTGGCAAATCTGAACTTAACTTCACTGTGTGAACAGAATTTAGGCTTACTGTAACTTTAGTATCTGATGATTTAATTTCCCAAATGAAGCCTAAATTCCCCCCGCTCCAAAATTCTTGTATTGCAAGAAGGTTAGTAGTTTTTCCATGTTCCTTGAGGCTGTTAAAGATTTTGTAGACCTTAATTTTGGGGGACAGAAGGACAGTCAGTAGCAATAGGATAGTATCTCTTCTGGGCTGATGTGTCTGTTAAATTTATTACTTGCAGAGAAGCTGTTCTCTTCAGTGCCATCTTTCAAAAGAGTGGAGAGACTGGTTCGGAGCTGCTTTTTAAATGGATTGGCTAAATCAATTACCAGCTTTTACCTTGATGAATTAATTAATTGATACCCTCTGTTTATAACACTTTCTAGTGTTTCAAGAGTTTAAAAGACAGATCATGCGTGCTCTAGATGATTTCTTTGGTTAAGAAGTCTTTAAAAACACAGTAATGACTGATTCAGCAGGAGCCTCTTTGCATGTAGGAACCTATTAAACTGGGGCGTAGATAATGTTTTTAGAAAAATTTCATAAAGACTGTCTGTCCCTGCTGAGATCATGTTTTATCTTCCTTCATGCTCTCATGAAAAAGATATAAATGACCCTGTCTGGTCATTCAGAAAATTATTGTCTATGGCAACAGCCTTCTCTGTGGCATTAGTTGAAGATACCAAACCGATGTTTGTAGGAGCCTGCGTTACGGTTGTCTGTTACAGAAGAGCTTTTTAATTTCTTGTTATGCTCCTCTGAGCTGTATCATTAAAAAAAATAAAAATGTTTCAGTACTCAAATCTAGACACAAAATGTTAGTGTGTAACTTACGTGGAGAAGAAGTGTATTTTTTAAAAGGTGTATTAATTTCACTATTACAAGATTATTTTTTCCTCTGAATCACTACAAATTAGAGTATTGAAATATTTTTAGATAACTTAGATTTTTTTCGTTTCCTGTTTAAACAAAATTATTTAATGGGCTGCTTCTGTTCTTACAGGATAGTCAAGACACGTGTTAAAAATGGAGTTCCTTGTTTTGAAATTGAGTGGCAAAAGCCAGGTTGGTCTTGTTTCTATGTACCTTATTGAACAAAACTGTTCATAGAAAAAGAAAAGCATGCTTTAAAGAGGAGAAGAGTTTGACAACATTATGAGGCAATGAAATGTGGGTGAGATTGGAAACTATTCCATGAAAACAGTAGAAAATGTGCATCAAATTTCACATACCCTGAAAGTAAAAGCAATGCTTTAAAAAAAAAAAATTTGCCTAGAAAGCAAGGGACTTGGTCTTCAGGTACTTTTTCTGGTACATGTTAGTAAGACCTGGACTCTGTATTTCACATCTTACTTCACTATGTACCCAAAGCTGTGACTTTACTACCTAGAAATTTTTCTATGCTGGCAGACTTCTACCTTTAGTGTGCTGGGAGACTGGCAGAGAGAAAAAGACTTTACTGGTAGCTAAATCTCAAGCATTATACTATTGACCTTTTTACATACCTTCTTTGTACTCAGATAAATCTTTTCTTGTTTTACTTACTCCCTACTTCGCTATCGCTGTATATACATGTCTAATGTACAGTTGTTAATTTTTTAGAACATTATGTTGATGCAGAAGATGAACCTGCGGAGTTGTTTGTAGTCACAGTAGAAGAGGAATCTTTGTTTCAGGCTGCTTATCCTGATGTTGTTGCCCTTTATCAAGTGGAGAAGTCAGAAGTTCTGAAGAAGAAACAGAAAAGTAAGTCCAAAAGCTTGCTTATTATGAACTTATGGGTCTTGTCAGAATACAAGAAGCAAAAGCAACAAACATTTCTCCCACTGTTGAGCAATAGCATGTTTTGTCAAGATCAGGGCATGATATCTTGGGACTGTGCTTTTATCTTACCATTTTATACTTCAGCGCTTGGAAATCTGAACTGTGGTTAATATGTCATTTTGATGTGCCCTTCTTACTTTTTTTCAGACAGGAAAGACAGACCAAAAGAAAAGGAATTATCAAATGTTTATGATGAAGTTAGCAATCTTCTGTCTCAAATGAATTTAAAATCTAGATGTGGAATTCTCTCCGTGCAAGACTCCACATCAGATATAAAAACTCCCCCAGAAGACCAGATACACCAGAGAAGTACTGAATCAAAAGATCTAGTGTTAGCTTCAGCTTCCTGCATAACAACTGTTCAAATGCCAGCATCAGCAGCTGCTCTTCCTCTGACTACATCACCTTACTCGCTCTTACAGACTGTGTTGGCTGACTCATCTGTGTCGCCGGCACAATTTACTAAAGATTCTGGGATATCATCCTCTTCTTCTGTAGCAGCTCGTCTACAACTGAGCAGTATTGACTGGGAAGGAGCCGCCTGCAGCGCTTCACCAGCCCATGGGGGTGATACCCATGATCCAGCAGCTGACTTAACTGCATGCATAAAACACTCACATGCTCTAGGTCATGAAACAGTAATAGCTAGCTCAGAATATTCTGATGCTATGCAGTCTGATCAACATCATTCTGATAGTGATGATGATTCAGTTTCAGATGATGCTATGAGACAATTTCAGAAGTGGTCTTTAAGTGAGCGAATACTTAAGACTTCCATTCCATCAAAGCCTTTGTTGTCTGAAGACATAATACAACTGGAGTCTTTGAAATGTTTTAAACAAACAAAAACATTGAATCCTGATAAAGATTATGTCTCTCCTTCATGTCAGTTAAATAAACTAGTGCAGGAAAGTAAAAATGTGCTATCAGAAAACTATGCAAGGAAATCCAGTGTACAGATTTATCAAGATCAGTACAAAAAAGCTGACAGCCTGGCTGAAATGATGCAAAAGGACCATAATATAAGCAGTTCAGCATCTCTAACCCTCAGTGGGCAAACAACAGAGACACTGCATCCTGGGTGTGAAATGCTTCTAGCATCTCAAAAGCCAGCAGATGTAACTGGCTGTCACATTAAAAAAGCTTCTATTCAAACTACGTGGAAAACTTCTTTTAAAAGGAGTGTGTGTCACAACAGATGTTCTTCTAGTGAAGACAGTGATGATGGGAACATGAATAAAAATCTGATTTATGAGCAGCAGCAAAGGCAACTGAACCCAAATCAGTTTAAAAAATGTTTTTCAAAGAAAAGGAGTAACATTGTTACTAGCAAAAGAACAAACAGTGACTCAGCCCTTATAATTAAAGGGAAGAAGAAAATGACCAGTTTTAAAAAAGCTGGTAATAGTTTCTCATTGCAAGTATCTCCAAAGCCATCCTCTGCAGGGGAAGTTAATTGTTCCCAAAGTCCAGAGCAACCCTTTGAGAGGTTGGGTTGTGATCCCATGCAGCAAGCCAAAAGTGCTGTTCCGACTTATGCATGGGCAGACAGTCCGCTTCCCCTGTCTGAAAGACTAAAAAGAAGAATCAAAATTGATTAGGTTCTCCATAAAATAGACTATGATAACAATTAACTCTGAACCTTCAGCTCTTACAGAGTTCTTTCTCAAAGTTCCTGCACTATGCTCTTTATCAATTTTAAGTGGACACAGTTTTGATGAATAAGAAGTGCTGTGAAATACTGCATATTGGAGCTAAAGTTTGAAACTAAAATGTTACCAAAAGTACCAAATAGCTGATTATAGCCAAGTGCCAGTTATTCTGGACTTGATTAGATTCTAAACTTGATACATAACTATCAGGATATATGATATACAAGGGAGCAGGGGGGTTTATTTATGTAATAAGAAGGGTCTTTTCCCAGCCGTTGGTGAGGATTTTGTGTACAGCTATTAGTCCTGCTTATAAAAACAGACTTAGTAAAATAGAGCCTGCACTGCTCTTGGATGTTCTTAATAAGACAAAGTGATACAGCTCTTTCCAACTGAAATTTTCCATTCTGCTCCACTAACTTAATTGTGCTAGTTTTAAAATGGGGTTTCAAGTCTTGGGATGCCGGTTGTGTTGATTGTCTCTGGAGGACCAGATAGAGACACACAGCAGATTTACCTTGCAGGGTAGCTAAATTTATATCTGCCATGCCCTATAATAAACTGTTCTTTGAGTGTGTGCATCTTCCAAAGAATGGAATAAGCCACGTAAGGATATTCTGGGTTTGTAGCTGTCATATCTAGTATTCAAGGAAATTTGATGGCTGTTTTAATCAAACATTTATAGTTCAGGGCATTTTTTTCTTAAAGGTTATGAAATTCCATCTAACGCTCACTTATAATAGAATGAAGGTTAAGTTACAGAATATCAAAATTTAATGATGATATTGCAGATTCTTTGAATAATATCATGTAAATGTTTTTAAGGGGGGAACTTGAATATAATTGCATTTTTAAGGTGTTCCTCATACCTCTTTAATATAGAAGCAATCTCTGTTCATACAAAAAAAAAAAAGTTGTCTTTAACAGCTTACTAGAAAATGCCTTCTGGCTTGCATTTAAGTGTTCATAACTTTTTCTATGGACCAACCAGAAGAAAGGCCACTCTTACGAATATATAATGTTAACAATTGAAATTTGGAATATCCATGCCGTAATGAAAATGTCAATTCTTTTTTCATAAAGGCCAAGGCTTTAAAAGTTAGGAAGCTAAATTCCAGATGTGATTAAGGAAGAAGTAGGTGGTCTATAGATAATACAGTCTGTAATTAGCCAAAATGGTAGTTTCTTACTTTCCTCTGTGGGCAGGTGGAGAAAGTTTATAGTTAATTTTCCAAATGAGAAATGTATTATAGAAATGAGTAAAAAATCCAAAATACTCAAAATACTGGAAACTTATTTTCAGTTTTGAAGATGGTCTCTCTCGTCTGGAGACTCTTAACCACCCAGCTGATGTGAGAGGGTAGCTAGAAGAATAGAATTGCTAATGAGAAGAAGAGAGCAGTTACTTGGGGACCATAAATTGAGAGATTCCTTATGCAGTGGTCAGTAGTGGAGAGATCAGATGGTTTTTGGAAAAATGTTCTTATTGGTTATGTATGATTCTTTTCCTTGCTGCCGATTTTGAATACTGAAAGGTGGAATCAAGATTTTGACTTCTCATTAATAAAAATGCCAACATCATGTGAATGACCTCACTTTTGTTCCCTCCCAGTGTATGGGAATGCTCTCTTTTGTTGGAGGGATTGCACAACTTCACCCACAGCGTATGGGTTTCTGTGGTTTAGGGTTTTCTTTAGAACTGGGGGGCAAGAGCAATTTTTGGAGGTGTTTTTTGTTTGTTTTCCAAATCTGGCTGGGATGACTGCTTTAATGCATGACTCGCTGAAAATACTGTGTCAGAATTACGACAAGTTCATGTTTTGCAGATGATGGAAACCAGAAATGAGATATAAGATATTAAGAACTGCAGAGGAAAAAAAAGAGACTATGTTGCTGATTATTGCTACCAATTAATCTGGTTTCATAAGTACAGTTCAAGCATGAAAAGCAGAAAAATTTCAATTTCTTCATTTGCAGTGCATCTCAATTTTGTGCAAGTTTTCTGCCACTACTTTACAAGCAGCAATAGATGTGAAGAAAACTGTATAGGCTGTAGCTGCTCATTGCAGCAAATAAACATAAGAACATTTATCATTGGGGGTGACTGTTGCTTGAATTAAACTTGTGATTCGTTACAGAAGGAAAATTACAGTTTTTAAAGTGTTTTGATTTCTCATCTTTCTGTAATTTACTCAGTCTACGGATTAGGGATGATTTTTCTTCTTTGGAACTGTTTTTACCATGCCAGAGCTGACTGCTTTGCAACTGCTTACATACACTTGTGAAGTTGATGTTTAAATTGAGTGGGTGTTACAGATAACTTTCTTCTGCAGGAAGTGTTCCTACAAGATTATGTTTAACTGGCTGCAAGTATAAATGAATGTGATGCATCAGCCTGATGACCCTGAATATATTTTCATTTATCATCTGTCCTGGTCAGCCCAAACAGGCTCTATCAGGGTGCTTCATCTAAAGTAATAAAAATATATCTGCTGTAGAGGTGGGGCAAGTAAAGGATGCTTTGTTCTTCAAGTACTTCTGAAAGTTTTTCTGCAACACTGCTTTACCAGCCCGAGTACTTTACCTGGTCTATTACTCCTGATGTTGGCATCTCTCTAACTTGAATGATTCCTGCAGAGATACAGAGCAGATCCATAGGTTCTGTCATTGCAGTATAAATATCATTATTTCCACTTACAAACAGTGTTAAACATCTACTTAGATGCAGCAAATCTATTTAGCATACCTTAACAAAGGGAAACATTTCTTTGGCTTTCCTTGTGCTTGTAACTATTTCAGCATCATGGGGAATCAACCAGAAAGGAAAATAAATGCTGTTTACATGGAATATATACATAGAGAGCTACAAAAAATATAATGTAAAAAAAAAAAACCAACCACCCCTCAATGTCAATAATCCCACTATCAAGCTACACATGCTCGCTCTTTTTTCATTTGAAGGCATTATTGAAATACCAACATCTGTGAACATGTTTAACAGAAGGAAAAATTCATTTTCATTGCATTTACCACTTTCTACTTTATTGATAGAATTGGTGAACTTGATAAATCTTTTTCTAGTTAACAGACAAATTTCCCAATTTGAGAAGGGGTTTATTTGACTTTGAGGATTTGCACAGGCTTAGGTCTGTGCTCTTATGTCAAGAAAGATGCTTGGAAATACAGTGGTGAAAGAGACTAATGGCAGCTGTTACTTGAGACAAGATAGTCTTTTCATGTCTAAAAAGGTGTCAAACCCTGCCGTGTTATATCAGCAGATAAAAGGAAACTGTGGTTAGACTATTATTGAGAGTTGTTATAAACCCAAGTGCTACTGACAAAACAGTAAACTCGGTGCTAGACTTAGCGCTTTTTCCTTCAGGAAACAAAACACTTTAACTGTTTCAAGAAATCAAGATTACGAGGGGTGACAGAACGACTCTGTACAGTTCTCTTGCTCATGTATCCTGCATCATAGCTACTATCAGTACTGAACTTAATTTAGCTTATTAAGATTAATCACATATCAAACTTTAAAAGTTCTTTAAACCCAATCCTTGTCTCCACCCCCCACCCCAATTTCCCTTGATGGAGTTGGAGAGATTTTGTCACTTCAAAGACAGCACAGCTGGAAAAAGGGACATGCCTTTGAAAATACTGCTCCATGAAAACAGCTACATCTACCAGAATTCCACCTGGTGGATCTGTAAAGTGAATTAGCTGTCTGTCTGAAATACAATTAAGGAAAGAAGCTAACCAGGGTTATTTTTAGTGCCAAGATAGTGTAGAAGTAGCTGTACTTTAGCATCTGTGTCATTTTAATATCTTGTTTTAAAATGCAATTTGCTCTGCTAGAGCACCTCCCCAGCCAAGCTCACAGCCAAGTTACTTGTCCTACCAAACGTTCTTGACAAAGGTTGGATCTGTGGCAAGCTATGGGTATTCTGTAGGAGAGGGTGGGAGGAACTGTGAGCAAGGTCTGCTTTGGATGAATTTGTGGGGCAAATTTACTGGATGAGCAATTATGTGCTGTCTTCTTCCTCCTTCCCAATATCCCAGTGCTGCCCTGGCAGCGACACCACATAACACCTAACAGACAGACAAGATAGCCCAAATCCTAGAAACTCTCCAAGTTTTATCTGCTGCAAAACCATGAAATTTGTGGCCTCATTTCAGGTGGAGTTCAGGCTGCCTTCAGCCCCACACGAATGCCAGGTCTCAGAGCAGCTTTAGCCTTTAAGCTGCTCTATTGCTCAGCCCACTGCGATGTGTTGGAGACATTTTCTTTGAATCTTTTGCACTGGTGAGCTAAACTCACTGCTTGGTCTGCAGCTGGGTGGAAGAGAGGCCCATGCTCAGGCTCAGCTTCCCCAAAGGCTGGAGTTTAATGGAAAAAAGGGCTCCAGGAGTTACAGCCACATGCACACCAGAGGCTTTATAAGACTTCCTATCCAGATTAACGTGTTGCTAGTTTCTGTAGTTGTTGAACAGCCTCTTCACTGAATAAGACCTGCCAGTTAGAAATAGGGGCGATGGACTATTTTCTTGTAATTAGTTACAGAGCTGATGTCTTCAGTATGACCTAGGAGGACATGGCTGAGAAGGACAGCATCTTTCATATGTGATGCTGCTGAAGGAGTGGGCAATTAGCAGTTCATAAATGACTGTATGGCACTGGGACAGTTTTATTAATTGCATTTTTCTATACCTAATTTGTTTTTGTGGTTTAACAGTTGGTAAATCTTACTTCTCTCCAGAAAACTTGCTTAGCAGTACAGGCTGCCAGTCTTACATTCTTTTGAGTTTATAGAAATCTGACAGTTTCCTGAGAGTGGGTAACCAGAACTACTGCTTAGTAGACTTAATCAGGCCTCTCCTATGCTGTTGGATAGGTCAGAAGAATGTGGGGTGTCTTTTTCATAGAAGTTCATAATCAGTAGAGAATTTCAGTTGGAAAAGGAGAAAACTGGTTCGGTGCCCTTCTTGGTCTGGATGGGTTTCTGGGAAAGGAGCCACACCACCCAGTTATGGGCATGGAGCCTTAGGGAAAGTTGCTTTCTCTGTGTCATGTGACTTCTTTTCCTTTGTCCTTCACTGCTGTTTTTTAACAAGTGGCCAATTTCAAACAAATTTGATGGTTTCAGGGCTATGAATTTTTTATGATCAATTGCTCAGGGAAGAGAGAAAGACTTTTCATGCCTTCCTGACGGAAAGAAATTGGCAGTGGCTCTGATGACAGCCAGCTGGTCAGTCAGCTCACACGTGCTTCCCTAAGCTGTGACACGGGCTAGCTTTTGGCTATATCGGACAGATCAGAAAAGATGGAGGGTGCATGGGGGGACATGAGGCTGTAAAGGTGGTTTTGCCATGAGGGGTTATCAAAGATCTGAGAAAGGTGTTGCTGATATTATGGAGGAGTTTAAGAGAGACAGCAGAGGAGCAGGAGATACTACAGTGGGATGGCATAAGTCATATATTAATCCTGAATTAACCAAGCACTTGTGTTATAAGTTTTGGAATAACCTCCTGGGATAGCCCAAGGCATGCAGTTCAGCAGCTCTGCCTTTGTACAAACCTGTGCCAAACTGCTCTCCTCCCCATGTCTGGCTTCTACCAGAATTTTTAATAAGGCATGTACAGCCAGCATCTACTTCTGCTTCTGTATTACCTTTTTAAACTGAAAATACTAGCTTTTACAGCATGGTTTCAGACAGTGGTTTTCATTCTCTGTGTATTTTGAACAGCATGAGAGGTGTGGGATTTGTAGGTGTTCTTACCATCAAGTCCAAGTGAAGGTGATGGGATTGCACCCACATGTCTCCAAGCACAAATACACCTTTGTCCTGGTGCCTGTTGATATGCCATCATCAAAGAAGGTGTCACTCTGTTTTCTGGACTTTTCTTTGTTTACCTTTCTAAGAATCCCAAATCTTACTGCTCACAGACTGCTTAGAATTTGCAAGATAGATATTAGGGAAAAATTGTAGCCTTGTGATTTTTCTTTGTGATTTCTAAAGAAATACTGTTTTCAGTTGATGGTATATCTATATTTCCTCCCAGTATTACTCTCAGTTACTAACTGTTATGGTTGTTAGTATGCTAATCATAAAAACTCATAGAATATATTATACTGTTACTCTGATTTATGAATATCCTTTTGGGCAATACCATAAGAAAACATTATGATAACCTCCTATGGTTAAGAGGTTCTGAGATACAATGTAGAAAAAAGCAGGATTCACAATGACATTTTCCATTTTGTTTTGTTTGGGTTTTTTTCAGCTACAAAGGCCAAGTTTCATTCTATTTAAAAAAAAAAAAAACAACAACCTTATCCAGCACTATCCCTGTTGCAGTCTCTGGTCTTAGTGGTTTGGAAGTTGGGCTGGAAGATATCCCGTGCTGACTGACTTCCGTATAGCAGCCTAGCAGAACTGATAAATAATTTTTAAAAAGCCACTAGTCCTTTGCTTGTTCGATTATCTGTAGCCCACCGTGGAGGTCTTACAGAAAGGACATTCCTCTCCCTGCACTGATAAGCTGAAGAACATACCTGTGTAAAATGGGCATGTGGCTCTTGCTTTGTAGGTGCTTGGATTTATACACAGGAATGAAAAATTTGTTCAAGAATATTATATTTCTTCCAATAATAGTGGTGTGGATCTCACAATAACTTATAGCATATTTATTTTGTAAAATACCTGCAAATTAAGTTTGGGGATTTTTTTTCTTTCTTATTAAAAAACCAAACCAAAATATTTTGTGCTGCAAGGCCATGAATTAGAGATGCAGAAAAAATGACTATCAACAATCATAAATGTCTTCCAACTGCCAGGCCACTTTCACCACAGAAGCTCAAGACTTGGAAATGCTTTGACATGACAGTGAATGGGGAAAGGCTTTCAAAGCTGTAGGGTCCTTGTGTTGTGACACCCTTGTAGATACCTATACAAACTCATACAAACTTGTTACCTGCCCCTGGGAAAAGACCCTAGCTTGTATGTTATGTTTAGCTGCTCCCATAATTCAGACTGTAAGCCAAGTGGGTGATTGTGGAGGAAGGGATGTTTCGGAGGGGTAATATATCAAGACTTTGACCACCAGAAAAGCCAGTGAAGTACCAAGTGTCCCTGGTGCAGGTAGCAGTTACCATCACAGATGTCCTAAGGAGTCTCTCCAGACCCAGCCAAGGACAGCTTCTGAAGATGCTTGCTGAGCTCAGGATCGCCAGTCAGCTCCCCTCAGACAACCCCTTATCTACCCTGACCAAGAGCTTTCTGATCAAGGCTTATCCTCTTTCAAAGATCCCAATGAAGCTCACTTAAAACCTCTCTGCAGTTGTTCATTTAACAAAACAGAGTGCTAGGCTTTGTCCTTATAAATAAAGATTAAGTATAGTGCAATTTTTTTTTTAAGTCCTGCTCTTCTAGTCAATTAGATCAATCAAATATTCTATTACAATACTGAAACTATCTATAAAAAAAACCCAAGACAATAGTACCTTTCAAGAAAGTAATTATATTTTCAGAATAATGACAGCCTAAAATAACGATGAGTATGGCATCTATCTGGAGCACATACAGTTTAAGAAGTGCACATTAAAAAATTCCCCTAAATGTAATTCAAGCTAAGAAGCCAGTTGATAATTGTTAGTACATAAATCACAGTAGCTCATAGGTTGGCGATTAAAAAGAGTAAGGACTTTTTTAATAACCTATTGTCACAGATCTCTGTTTAACTTTAATAGCAACATTATGTGATCACATATTTTATTTATGGATCATTTGAAAAATTTGTTATGCAGATATTCTGATTAGTGGGCTATTGGACCATTAGCCAAATAAATCTAAAGGTAATAAAACTCAAGGGAAGATAAATGGCTTTCTTTTTCTTGTTCTTTTCAGCCAATTCAGGCTAATTTAAGCCTTTCACAGAATGGTGATAATGAAGGATTTGTTCTCAGCAGCGTTATGGCAGGTGATTTGCATTTGAAAGTTTGACACGTTTATAGGCCTTTGATCTTTTCCCTCCAATGCTTGTGCCCCTGGCCAGACACCTACATGCACTTTTTACAGGTGGAAGATCTAGGAGAAAAAGTAGCTCTGAGAGTTACCCTGAAAACCTACACTAGAAAAAAATAATTATACAGTTTGTGTCCAGAAAATATTCTATTGCTGAATTTGAGTAGCCTTTATAAAACGCAAGACAAAATATATTTTAAATTATTTTATTACAGTTTCTTTTAAGCTAGAGAAGGTCCTTATGGAAGATTTTAAAGGAATACAGAGTCTGATGTAAAGCCCACTAAGCCATAAAGATTGGCTTCTGCTGTAGGTTTGAATTTATTGTTGAAATGGAACTTCTTACCATAGGACACAAATTTTTGCACCTAGCAAGCTTGAGAAAAGACTGTGACAGCCATGGAGCCATTTCTTATGTATTATTTAGATTTTTTGCTCTGTTATTAAAAAAAAAAAAAGAAATTAACTCTCTCCTCTAGCTGGAAGAGGAAGTCTTGGAAAAAAACCAGGGTGTTACTGGCACCATGAGCATATGTGAGTAAAATCAAACATATACTCTAGGATATATGAAGGATGTTCTTAATGTTTACTATTTGGCCTCAAAATAAGAAGGGAGTGACAGGATTCAGGAGAAACAAAGCTGAATATTTGAAAGAGGACTGTTGTATCCCTCATGATTATCTAAAATTTAATATAATCAGCTGATTTCTCTGCTGGATCATAATGGTTAATTCCAGGTCTGTGAGCCAGCGGTTCATTTCATTCTCATCTCAGACTTGGTGCCTAAGGTAGACTGCATTCACTAATTAAAAATTACCTGCATGAAATTCCTTCCTGTGCCATGAGCAAATGATATTTCTCCAAACTGAGCTTTTCCTCTGAAAGAAGACAAGGCTTGCTAGGTTCCGTGGAGGAGGACAGCCTGTCTGATCTCGGGAAAACTCCAGTGATGGAGGATTCTGGCCAAATAACTGGCTTCAGGCTGTATGTTGTATTTGAGAGGATATGGCTCACCACCCCGGAATACTCAGCCTTTTTAAAGCTGTGTAATGGGTATTGCACAGCCATTGTCTGAAGTACATTGAAAGTAGCAGGGATTATGTAAATGTTAGTTTACTCTATATGCACATTAATAGGGAATCCCCAATAGCCTTTTTGAGTCCTTTCTTTTTTTCCCTCCCTCTCCCTTAAAAGATGCTTCTTCAATCTAAGAGTTAACTTCACATTGAATGTACTTGAAAATTCAGTTCCTGGTACATTTTGTTCTTCAAAAGAGAGCACTATCCATCCGTGTTACTTTGCTTTCAACTCATCACAGAATGTCAGATATCAGATAAGAGCAAGAGATTGATGAATGGGCATCCCAGCCTGACGGGGCAGGTCAATGTCAGGGAAATTAAAGTTTTCGTTCTTTTTTTTTTTTTTTTTTTTTTTTTACTACAACCCATTTGCCAGTATTTACTTTAGAAAATCACTTCTCTGGGGCCTCAACTGGCTTAAAGCAATATTACCTGGATGATTTAGATTTAATTGTTTTCTGATACTGTCTCCATTTTATACAGTATTTTGTAATAGGACAGTGTCACAAGCTTTAAGTTGACCACTCTGGTGTGCATCCTATAGAAGAGCTCTGTGAGAGGTCATCCCTCCCCTGACACAGTCTGTATCTAAGGTAGGGAAAGATTTGGGGGAGCAGGAGCAGAAGACAGGGTCTCTTTATGATCATGCAGGTCAGTGGCAGGGCTGAGAACAGGACATCTGTGACCTGATTTCTCATCTGTGTGATTGTGCTGACTCTCCAGACAGTGCTTTACTGTTCTCCCTGGTTTGCAGCAAACTGGGCCCTAAGAGAGCAGAATTTAGCCAGGACCAGCTGCCCTCAAGAGCTGCATGCCTGCTGTTTTAAGATCTACCTGCTTATTCATGCGTGCACCAATTTTACACATCCCAATTACCATTAACTAAGCAGGAACTTAGGCAGGGTGCAAACCAGATGTCTGTGTCTCATCAGAGTGATGGGGTGGCCAGCAGCATACAGTTAAATGGGCTCTCAGAGTGAAGGCAAGCTAAGAATTTGATTAGTAATCCCTTTTTCTCACTTGTTCTACATTTTACATTCTCTTTGTCTACTTTCTCTTTGACATAATAGATTTATAAGCTTGACTTAGTGGCCCATACATACATTTTCCTGGTAGGAGTTTAGGTTTTTTGCTCCTTCATGTATTTCAAAATAGAAATGAAGATAATATAAGAGTTTTCTAAACAGTGGTGCACAGAAGTAAATGACTTTTCCAACTTTACAACTTTACCTGAGCCCCTATGTGTAGCTATATACTGTAACTACTGTAACTATTCGATAACCTGTGCTTCAGACTTCCTGAAAAGCCTTTTTCAAGTGGATATTTAAATGTTTCCTGCTTCTAGCATTAAATTTATCCTTGCAACTGAGCAGATAATCAGAGATGTATGATTTATATGGGTAGGGTATGTTAAAAAAAAGGCATCATGTTCTGCTGTCAGTATCAAGAAGCACTATAAAGAATGAGTAAGAGACTGAAAATCAAATAGATGAAACCATAAAAAAAAAAAAAAACCAAAAAAACCCCAAAGAGAGAGAGAAAGGAAAAGAAAAGACAGAGAAAGAGGGAAAAAAATCATGACTAGTCATAGATGGGACAAGCTAGAGGTAGAAAAATTGGGAAAAGGTGGAAAATAAAAGCTGATCACGAGGCAAAAAAAGGGAGCAGGGTCTTCAGTGGTGGAGAATACCGACCTCTGCACTCTGCCCTTGTCACCCAAACACAACTGCCCAAAAATATCATCAGGCAGGAACAGTATCAGTGTCTTCTATCACCAGAAGTACAGCAGGAAACATATAATGCATCACTGAAAGGTCGAAGCCTTGTAAGACTCAGAACTTGATGTGTTTGTTGTCTCTCTCTCATCCACTGTGAACTTCTGCAAAGAGTTTGGTTGTTGTTCTTTTCGCTTTCCCATCAGGTAGCTGCAGGCAGTGGTAAGGTCTCCCCTGAGCCTTCTCGTCTCCAGGCTGGACAGACCCAGCTGCCTGCGCCTCTCCCATATGCCGTGTTCACCAGCCCCCTGGCCGGTTTGGTGACCCTCCTCTGGACTTGCTCCGGTCTGTCAACCCACCAGGTTCCCCAGGTCTTCTGGGAAGCTCCCTGCTGGCCAGTCACCCTGAGCCTGTGCTGCTGCGTGGGGTTATCCCACCCAGCGCAGGGGTTTGTGTTTGCTTTCCTTGCACCTCCTGAGGCTGCTCCTGGCTCATTTTCTCCAGCCTGTCCAGGTCCCTCTGAATGGCAGCTCTTCTCTCCGATGCATTAACCACTTTCCCCATTTCAGCATAATCTGAAGCCCTCTGTATCTGCAACGTTACCTATAAAAAAATAGGAACGATTTTACTCAAATGTATTGATGGGACTGTCATAACACTGGGTTCAATTTGTTCTGCAAAATTCATGGAAGCATTCAGAGCAAATGAAAAAAAAGTCCCAAACAATATGCCATTCATGTTCATCAGTAGACTGAAGGACAGACTTGTTTTTTTTTTGTGGGACTGGATGTGATTAAAATTAACATTTAGCAACTTGCCAAGAAATTAATGATTGCGGTTTAAAATCAATGGTCCTCACCCATGGGTTAACCACGTGCTTGTGAAAGGTGGCTTGAACAGGCACACAGCGCTTTATTTCAGAATGTGAAATATCTGAGGGCTAAGTAAAATTTGTAATCTAACACTTGTATGTTGTCTCTTACCCAGACTATCGATCCATTTTATAATTATTAAACTGAACTGCAGGCTGTGCCCAGAGCATAACTTCATTTAGCACCGAGATGAAACATGGTTTCTATAAGCAGCACGCAGCAATTCTGCACATCAGTGCTAGGACACAGGGAAGGAAGAAATGAGCAAATACTGATGAGGAGGTTCAGTGGATGAAAAGGAACAGCCTGAGCTGAAATGTAATCACAGCATCTGAAAAATAGCTCCCTTCACAAACACTCAGCTTCAGCTGTGCAGCTCCACTAGAAATAGTCACAACTGAGATTTTAATGCAATTTTCCTGGCTATTGGAATTTCCTGTAAGATGTACCTAGTTTTGGAAAATTCATCATGCTGCAAAATGAACCATTTAGAGCACGGGGCACGAAAGCCTGCTGTAATAGCAGGAAAGCAAGAGTACAAACCCTTATGTGCTATCCCAGTCTTTTAAAAAGCCCTGTGAAACCACTATCAGACATGGCAAAGACAATCACCAAGCTGTTCATGGGGAGACTAAAAAAACATTTGGAGATAAACTATGTTGTACTTTATCGTTTATTAAATTTGAATGTATGCTTGTGGGTAGAAAAGGAAGCATTGATGATGACTGTGAAATATTTTCAACAGGTAACCACCTCCCATGAAAAACTGAAATATATCCACTTCGTTACAGCAGACAAATTTTTTAAAACCAAATGTGAAAGCTGATATAATTAAGCTGCACTAAGTAATAATGGAGTTCTACTGAATCAGCTTCTATGATTTTGATAATATCAGTTACTTCTCATTTTCTGAGCAAAATAAACTTTGTTAGGCTCCCCTTCCTCCCCCAGCTTTGCCCTGTCTTTCTGGCTGAAGTAGCCAGTAGACATTAAAGACCAACCACATAGTTGAACCTCCTTTCAACTTCTGTTAACAGGGGTATTAAAAAGACATTCCTAAATATCAGCTGAAAACCACTAGGTAATAAACTCCCTACTTAAAAGGTGGGTAGGTGTAAATTCCACACGTAGGCCTTTTCATCTGGGAAGCCAGTTGCTTGGAGATCAGATGTTTTAAATGAATTGCGGAGCTGATGTCACTTGTCAGTCGATGGGGACCGCTACTATTTGGAGGATCAAATACTTACATTTGAGGATGTAAAGCAAATAGATAGGTCCTGATCCTGCCAGAGAGATGCTTGTCACTATGCAAAGCCCTAGTCAAAGCAATGGTACTTACTTGACTGTTTCTTCTCCATGAGCAGGCTCTTAGTTTGGCATTTTGGAGTTATGCCCTTGAGAGCATTAAAGGTTTCAAACATTTATGGCAAGATTTTTTAACAGCACTAGAACTTGCCTATTTCTGGTCTTACTACAAATGAGTAACAGTGTTTTCTCTTGTGCTAGCCACAGGTTTGTTTGGCCAAAGGTGATAATAACAATTAGACATCCACTTTAAACATGGTTTTCACTGATTATAGTAAGAATTGTAGGCTCCTTTTCATAGGGCTGGACTCAGGATCAGTCCTGGTTCTCTTACTGCCTTCTTTCCCTCTGGGAATTGTAGCTGGCTATTCATCTGTATTCTTTGCCATATTGACCTAAAAAAAAAAAAGTATGTATTTCTTGACCAGCGTGCTTACCTGGAAGAAGCCTTATTTATTTCAATTGAGGATGGACCCAGATTAAACCATCTTCCACAAGCAGAAAAAAGGCTTCAAAGTCTACTCATTTTAAAAAAATACATCTATCCAAATTGAGGGCAAGCCTTAAAAAAGAGAGAAGCATCGTGTGGTGGCTAATGTGACTCTGGATAACAAATGTGGTGGATCCTTTCCTTCCGTTATTGCCACCTTGAGCGTAAACTGAGGTGTCCAAGACTATTTTTCAGAAGTGTTGAACACCTGCTGCATCTGCTGAAGTTAGTGAGACGTGCAGCTGCTCTCCCCACATTTTATATACAGGCGACCGACTCCTCGTCTG
Organism: Pandion haliaetus; assembly: GCA_013401275.1. Classification (NCBI taxonomy): domain Eukaryota; kingdom Metazoa; phylum Chordata; class Aves; order Accipitriformes; family Pandionidae; genus Pandion; species Pandion haliaetus. Next base: position 17,666 of record VYZV01000408.1, read on the forward strand.
CACCTCTATAAAGCAGGACAGTAACAGTCGCCTCCGCAGTGGGTGGGTGGCGTAGCAGCTAATACTTGGGAAACCTCTTGTTTAATAAGAGATGAAGTGACTTTAAAAGCTTTTGGGAGATATAGATATTTTTTCATGGTAAGAACTGCAAGATGAGGCTTTATCATCTAAGTGCTCTACAAGGGTATTAGTACGATCTGCTTCTTGTCAATAATATAAGACTAGACTTCTGACCTAATTGTGAAGGAGGCTGACTGTTATGGGATTAGTGTTGTTGAAACACATTTATCCATGTTTACTCAGCTTCAGCCTGCATTCTTCCCATCTGATATGATTTTTTACTTATTGTTACAAGTCTGTTTCTCCTACCAAACTCACGGCTTGGTGGAAATAGATGCAAATATAGAAAAAAAACCCCTCTGTAGATCAGTCCTTAAATAACTGTACACAAAAAAAAAAAAAAAAAACATTTATATACCATACTTGTGGAAGACACTGATTATCTGGTCAATTTGTTTGAAATTTAAAACCTGAATGAGATACATATGGAAGCTCTAAAAATTTTCTATTCCATGGGTGTTTGTTTTTTTAAATAGAAAAGTTTTTGCTCCTTCCATGCATCCATACTTCCCCTCCTTTCTGTAATGAATTCAGAAATTCATTCAGAGATGAAGATTGAGATGTTAGCCTTTATATTGCAGAATAAATTACTGAAATGAAAATCAAAACTATCAATCAAACAGAAAATGACTTATCATTTTTTAACTGTCAGTTCATATTTCATTGGTTTTAGCCTCCTATCTCACTACCCTGCAATGTTTTGACATTACTGACAGACAAAAAGGGAATTCCTCAAATTTGTGAGACATAGAATAAAATAAAGATTGCAATTTTTTTTTTTTTGTTTCTCATGGATTTACTTTCTGTGAAGGTGCCACCTGAAGTACTAGACTTTCTTAGCTCTTTAGTGGGAGAGCATCAAAGAGTCGTAGGGTATAGAAAAAATAAACCTGGTATCCAGCCTGTAGCTATGGTACTTCCTCTGTATGATACTTTTTAAGGTCCCGCTATAAAATAACACTGTGAACTGTTCTACCATTTCCAGTAATTTTTTTGCCTGTTATTGTCATCTCTACTTTGTGAGATAATTTCACCCAGAAACATAGCACTGTACCAGCTACTAGGAAGACAATTAACTCTATCCCAGCTGAAACCAGGACACTGAGGATTCTCATACTTGTGGGTGGAAACATAACACTATCCAAAAGGAGCTAATCCAAGAACAGCTACATACCATGAGACTCTATTGACTTACATAGGCTATGGATCATACAGGGATCGTGGAGAGAGACATTACATAGCTTCCCAATTTGGCCAAAACTGAGGCCCACTCCATGTGAGTACGTTTTGCGAACCTGGGGGCTGTGGGTAGAAATGGGTGGCTATTTTTCAAAATTGAACCTTCGGCTGCATCTATACCAGTAGAGCAAACAGGGCCACAGCCCCTTCTTTGGCTCTGAAGACGCGTGTTAATAGCAAAGCATGCTTACATGTGGGTAAATCCTTTGCTCAGCCCTGTGCCCTTGGTGGCATCCCCTGAACAGCAGTTAAGCAATGTTTCGGACATAACTAGGTGTGTACAAGCTAAAATAGCACCAGGGAGCATGATGGTAATAAAACAGGATGCACAACTGCAAGGCAGTTTTCAAGTATGAGCTTTAGCCCCATGTTACCTATTAATATAGAAAAGGCTTCTGGCCCATGTAAAAGTTTACAAAAGCATAAACTTATAAAATCTAGTGATTTTTGATGCAACCACAGCAGTTGTCCACATACTCTAATATCCTGCCTTGGTCGCTCTAAACATTTACCCATAAGATGTAAGAAAAGATATAGCTATTGCTATAACTTGCATTCCTTTTCCCTGCCTAATCTCATCCAAATCCCTATTTATAAGAATACAGAGATGAAATCTGACTGTATTCACCTGTTGTTTACAGCAATGGCATCCTGGATATGCACAAAATCTTTTCCCCCTTCGTGTCTGAGCAACAATTTCTACGATATACCCATAGGCTAGGGGTATAAATTAACTGGCAACATGCATAGTTTATAGTCAGCAAACAAGTGACTTGTTGAAACTTTTGCTTCTAAATTTGACCGTATTTGATTAACATTTGATTCCAAAATCAAAACTGCTGAGCAGAACAGTTTATGTATATATATGTATGCTCAATATGTGTATTTTTAATATATTTATATATATATATATGCATACATATATGTGCAAGCTCCTTTTTCTTGGCACACCCTGACAGAAGTTCCTCCTCTTCTACCTCCCCATCCTGATTTTTGTCTATTTTCAGGCTTTTAATTGTTGTGTTTACCAAAAAAGGGGAAGACACAAAATAAGAGCAGGGGACATGTCAAATGGAAAAGGCACTATAAACACAAATATGGGGAGGAAAAGAGAAAAAGAGTGGGAGAGAGATTTTAACTGGGACAAAATCGAGTCCCCTATTTATGCTAAGTTAGACCTTGTGTCTGACTTGCGGCCTTGTGACCGTTGTCTTGGTGCTCAATGACACTCATTCAGCTCACTGAAGTGACAGAAAATACCTGTCGTTCTTCTTGTCTTAATTTTAATCTGTAGCAGGCATTTGTGATTTTTAGGACTGTTTCAGCTCATTTTCCTTAAAGAAGGAGTAAAGCACAGTTCAGAATACAATAGGGTAACCATAAAACCCAAAGCAATCCTGACTGTGGGGAGCTGTTCCCTGAGTTTCTGCATGGGGTACATATCATCATGGTCAAACTGTCTCAACCCGGGTTGAAATGCGAAAATCCTTCACTTTTCGGTTCTTTCTTACTCGTCTCAGCATAAAATCAGTAAGTCTCCCACAAGCTGCTTCCCAACATTTTGATCCCAAACTCCTAAAAATTCACACAAGCCTTCCTAATGACTATGGTGACTATTGGATCGGGGTTTTTTTCCGAGTGGTTGTAGTGAGGATTTCACAACTGGAAAGAAATGGTGTATTCCAGAAAGCCTCAGCTTGCTTCGGCTATGTGCCATTCAGAGGTGTTTGCCCCCTTTTTTCAGGGGAGATCACAATGCACACAGAGGTCGTTACACAGAAGGAATCTCTAAAATAAATCCTACTTTTCTTTTTCCTCCAGGCTGGCACTCTTTCTCCCCTTCTTTTCATTATATATTGTATTTTGCTTCCATTATGGCCTGATACAAAGTCACGGCTGGCAGCTGAGCTGCTCAGTAGAGCTGCAGAGCTCAGTAGTTTTGGACAGCTTTCCTGGCTCTCCTAATGATTTGCTGTGTGATTTTGGGCAAGTTACTCCTTGCCTCTGCTTATCCATTTCCCCAGAGTAATAGAGATCATTAATCACCACTGTAAGCTGTTCCGAAGCCTAGAGATGAAAAGTGCTCATTATTAATGCTATTAATTTATAGGATATACATTTTCACTTGAACTGCCTAACATATAACCTCACTGTTGCCTTGAGTCAGGGCTGGAAGAGGATTTTTTTGGCAGAATAATGGATTCCTGGAGGCAGAAAATATTACAGAAATAGCTTCTAGTCTTCTCTTACACACGTCTAATCTGTATATTACTTTGAATTAAATTTCTATGTAAAACATTTGTCTGGGCCCAAAGTTTATACACTTTTTATTTTATTTCCTGGACTTTTTTTTTAAATTACATTTTCCTATTTCTTTTTTTAAATGGGACTTTGAGTTTTTTTACAATTTCAGATTTCCTTTTTGATTTTCCAGACATGATTTAAAATAGCAAATGAATCTACAGACTGCAGGGAATGCATTGCTGTTCTTTCCTCCTTTCTCCTGTTGAAAACCGAAGTGATCCAGGGAGAAGTTAGTTACAATCTAACGAGAAGAGAAATCCACAGAGCTGTAACACGTGCAAATCCAAACAAACTATCTTTGACTTTCACGATTAAGATGCAGATAATGAGAGACTACTTCAGGAGCAGTCAGCATGGATCACTGCTGTAGTGCCATCACCTTCAAACAGTTACACAGAAATCAGGGCTCGGTGGCTTAAATTCAGTGGGTTTTTTAGTGGTCCTTATCTTTAAATCCTACATCTGTAAATCGTTTTCTAAAATTGTTAATTTTCTTTTTCCTCTCTCACTACTTATCCCCCCAGCGCAACATTACACGTAGATGTGCAGCCTTAATTTGTTTAGTTGCAAGAAGATAATCTTTTTTTCCTCCTTTCTCGCTGTTGCCTGTTAACGTAAAGGCTTTTTAGCTGAAGCTTGATAATTATCATTGAGAAGAAACTAGCACATCAGGAGTTCATTTTCCATCTTAGCACTTGTGGCGCTCCTTTGAACTCCTCTCACCAAACCCGCGTTCCCACTCTGTCACTTTCCTCCCTCCATCATAAAAAGCTCTCGGCAGCCGGCAGCTCCAGCCTTTGCTGGCGGGCAGAGGGCATTGCTTCTCCGGAGCGCTCCTCCAGCATGGACAAACTGCATGAGACGTTGATAACCATGGAAGATGCTTTGGGTTCGGAGCACTCCGTCTGCTTATCATCCTGGGACTGGAAAAGTGCCGCCGGGGCTTTCGACCTGCATCCCGTCTCGTCTCCGCACAGCTTGTCCCCGACGCCCTCCTTCGAATCCTACTCCTCGTCCCCTTGCCCGGCGGTGGTGGAGACCCCCTACGGCAGCGGTGGCAGCCTGGTGGGCTACAGCCTGGTGGACTTCCCCGCTGCCTACCTGCCCAGCCCTGGGCAGGCTCGTCTGCCCAAGGGCACCAAGGTGCGGATGTCTGCCCAGCGCAGGAGGAAGGCCAGTGAGAGGGAGAAGCTGCGGATGAGGACCCTGGCTGATGCACTCCACACGCTGCGCAACTACCTGCCCCCCGTCTACAGCCAGAGGGGACAGCCCCTCACAAAAATACAAACCCTGAAGTACACCATCAAGTACATCAGCGAACTGACGGAGCTCCTCGACGGTGTCAAGAGGGTGTAGAACCCACCTGGACCACCTGCCCCGGCACGCTCAGGGTCTTTACAAACAAAAAAACCAGCAAAATTTCTTCCTTGCCAGAGTATGGTGGCGGAGGGTGCGAGAGGGGGACGGAGTGAGAGAGGGAGAGCGAGAGCCACCGTTGTACATAGGACACGATGCTGGAAGGTGATGTAGGATTGCCTAAAAACCTGAGCTGCAAGTTGCTGAGACAGAAGTCTTGCTTTTTTAATGTCTTTTTTTTAATAATAAGCTTCTGAGAAACATTAAACCTAGCCTGATAACAAAAGTAAAAAAAACCCCAACTGATCTTCCTAGGATTTACATGTCACTGTTCTGCCTGATCTTCTGTTCAGTAAGGACAATAGTAAATCCATAGGTTTTAAAATGAATTTTATAAAAGTAATGACAACAAAACTGTAAGAATACTAAGTGTATTGTTTTGTAGGCACTTTAATACTAGGGTGAGGAAGAACATGGTATAGTTATTTCAAGTATTGTCTATTTATCCACATTTCCACTGTACCTAAAAATCAAGAAACTAAGTAATAGTGAGAACATCTTTGCTTGTAAACAAATAAATATCAGTGTCATAGTCTGTATCTTGTATTATGTATCTGATTGATAGATAAGTAAAATCTAGCAATGACTGCTAAATACTGGAAATGAAATATAAACAAACCGACATATTGTATAGATAAATTGCTGTTAAATCCTATCTTCTTTAATACACACAGAAATGTACAATATTTCTGTATTTAATGTATAAAAAACCCCTTGCTTCAATGCCTGATAAATTATGGAAGACATTTTTACATTAAATTGCTAGAAAAAATAAGATTAGGCTGAGTTATCTTCCTTCTCTCTGACATGAAATAAATTGATTCAGGTATCAGAAGGATGGGAAGTTTTATCCTCAAGGTGTACTGAAACCTAGGAGGGCTCTAGTGACCATAATGTCTCCTTATTAAAAGCTGTCAGATCAGCTGTTTCCTACAGCTAGTAACAGTCCTGTAAAACACACACAGGAAATCCTTCAAAAACCAAACGAGGACATAGTCTTAATCCTTAATTACTTTGACTTTTGTCCGACAGGTATCGCACAGGTCTCACCACACCACCAAAAAATATGGGTTGCTTTGTAAATCTCATTGCAGACTGATTAATAAAACTTGGCTGTGCTGAGGCCAGCAATGCACAGAGAGGAGCAAAACCCAGGGCTGAGTTGTGTGGAGCTAATTAAGTCAGATTAACCTTTTCTCCACAGGGAGATGTAAGGCACAAAGAGAGCAGCAGCCAGGAGGTAACAGGCTTGTCTCACCAGGATGGATAGATCAGCATGTCTGTGTGGGGCAGATGGTTTAGGTTTGCAGATACATCCTGTAGCAGAGCACTGCAAAGCTAAAACTTTATTGCATCCTTCTCTTTTTTTCTTTCCCTCTGTTTGTTTGGAAGGAAATGTACATTTTTTTTCTCCAAGGCTCAACCTAAGCTCTTCTCACATGTTACGTGCATATTGGAGCAATCAGTGTGAAATCCATCAGTGTCTCAAAAAAACAGCTACATTCAAACTTATGCAGGTAGCACTGTCACTCAAGATGTAACCACATTTAAGCATATACCATACGCTTCTGATTTGGTTTAACCCATGTCAGATTTCTCACAAGCTTTAGGGTTTCAGCAAGAATATAAGTAGAATCATTTTTTAAAGCCCTATAAAATTGTCAAACTAGAGAAAATTTTATGCACATATGAGGTGGCAGCATTGTCAGCATAGTATTCCTCAGTATAAGCTGGTGCAGCTGATCCAGATTTGAGCAGATAAAGAGCCACATAGACAAGGTCAGGCTGGATTATGTTTTGCAAGAATGAAATTGCACATTGCCCATGGGATCTTGCACAGAACCATAATTAAGAGCTTGATCCCATGTCCTTTCTCAAAGACTCTCATTGTCACTGACAGCTGTAAAGGGGTGCCTGCTCATTTGTGCTGGCAAACCACCGGCAGATGCACAGGAAGATAGCCCTGTCATTCTGTGATGTTAAAGACCATCATCATTCACAAGTATAGTGGTTGGGTATATTGTTGATGCTTGGGAAGACTTTTAACCTTGTTCCTTAAATCTTCCATGCCTGAAACTACTATGCTTTTCAGCTGTTTAGCTAGGGAAGCCTATAGGGTCATGGTTAAAGCAGACGAACAAGGAGTTAGAAGGATCCACTTTTACTGTTAGTTTATCTATGACCTTGGCTGGTCATCCAGCATTGCTGCCTCAGTTTACCCATCTACAAATGAAGACTGATAGCTAATGGCTTCAGAAGGCTGCTGCTCATAGGCAAAGCTAAGTAATACTGTATGCAGAAAGTGTCCCAGTAGGAGGTAGCCTGCAGATTTGAGAAGTGGCTCAGGGTTAGCATCTCCCCCCATCCCAGAGGAGGTCACAGGTGAAGGCCCTGAACATGCCGGGCTATAACTTGTTAGGTGCCTGTAGAGTTCCTCTGTCTCCCTGGAAATCCAAGGTGGAGCAACAACTCTAAGTAACCACAAAGGCAAGGCTTCAAGTTTCAGAAGGACACTTCACTGCTTCTGTGCCAGTGAACTAGACCTTGCCTATGCCTACTCCCTAACCCCAGAATTGTGGTAGCTGCTGCTATACCTTTAAATACTTTGAGCTCCAGCAAGTATCTAATCTGACCTTAGGGAACAGTCCACCCTAAATGACTCCCTGTGCTGCAGTTGGACCAAAGCCTGTGTCCAAGGTGGACTTAGTTTACCAGAATACGTTGCACTCTTGCATGGTTGGTTTGATCTCCTTTAAGGGGACCTCTCCTTCCACCTGCATGTGTGCGTGTGTGTGGGGGAAAGCAACTGAAGTGTATGAGTAGGAGGCACAGGTACATTCAGTACGTGCCTGTGAGTGGGATCTTCTAGGATCTGCCAGGTTTTTCTCCCCATTACAGAGAGAAATGAATTCTTGCTCTGCCTGACATAAAGCATCTCTTTAAACCCCTCCCTTTGTAATGCTTCCCTTTGGCATAGACATTTCACTGATCCAGAGGAAATAGTCTGATTTATTATATTCATGATGGTACAAGTCCTGGTGATACTAAATGTTAGATTTTATTTATTTTCCAATAAAATGGAATACGGTTAAGGGCCCTCCTCTTTTCTCTTTCCTTTACCCCCAGGAATTCAGGATATTTAATTGATGTGAAAGACCAAGTTAAGTTTCCCACTTAAGGGTATGTGATCTAGCCTCCAGGACTGTATGTAAGGTCCATAAAGATATAATGAATTCCAACAGCAACACCACAATAACCCATAGAACAGAGGCAAAAAAGTGGAACCTCAGTCTGAGAAAGTTGCACAAGTCACAGAAGTAGAGGACATATTTCACATACAAGCATCTTCTCTCAACACAGTGTGTTAAAAAGCTGCATGGAAATAAAGATAAAGTAGCAGCCCAACATCCGTGGAAGTTCGTGGTTGAGGAATTAAGTTACGTTCTGCCTAAGAGGTAGAGTTGTTTTCCATGCTAAAGAGTTACAGGAGAGGGAACTGGGGTTTAGTCCCAGACAATGAAGCGAACTCTTCCGGCCTCAAGAGCTCTCCCTTTTCCAGGTTAGCACGTCATTGAAATTCTTTACTAACATGGAGAGCAGAACATGGGTACTAAAGAAGAAACCACCACCCCAACATAGTTTTCTAGAGCATTCACTGTTTTTTCGTACAAGAAATTGGTACATGAAATTATACTTCATGAGTGATACTAGTCATAAAGCTGAAAGGGCAGCAGGTAAGTGCTCAAATACTAAAGAAAAAATGGATGAAGAACATAAGATCTACTACAGAAATTAACTAATTGAAACAGATTTTAGAATCTCAGGAAAAGCCTTGAGATATAGGAACCTAACAATTTGGTTGAACTTCACACTCAGTTTACTGATGAGAGGATTACACCATCCTGCTGCTCCCAGAGTCAATTGCTGCACACTACAAGTAGATATTTCGCCTTTTAAGTAAGTGCTCCCAGACATGAAAAAACACTTTGCATTGAGCCAGAGAGAAACAGCCCAGACTACACATATGCTCTCCCTGCCCAAAGGCACTGGGGAGCAGTGCAGTGAAAGAGGCTGAAGGCAGGAGAAAAGATGAGTGAGGGGCACCACATCATAGGTGAGATGGCAGGATCCCACCAACTGCTTTCCTGAGCAGCTATGCGTGCTCAGAGCTGGGCCCTTGCCTCCACTCAGGGGGAACTGCTGAGAGGGAAACCAGGTGTGATGACAGAGTGCTTAAAAGTTTCAGAAGCCAGAGAAAAGAGGGTCTTTTGCCCCAGCCATCCTAACCCTTTTATTATGGAAGAATAATGCAGGGCAGAGCAGGCAGTTACATATAAAGGATTTTATACAAGTTAACTCCTTTGGTGCCATCAGCCAGGGAAGGAAGAGTTGCTGCTATCAACAGTATGAGGATAGGCTCTGGGTTTCCTGCCATACCTCAGAGCCTAGAGGCTGTTCTGGTGCAGCTGGAAATAAGTGATGCTGCTTCATTTAGCAGAAGGCACACCGATGGAAAGGAGGAAGCCTAATAAGTAGAGTATTAGCCCAGGATACAAGAGACTTGTACAGCTTCCCTCTCCAGGGCAGACTTTCCACCTGAACTCAGGAGAGTGACAACTTCTCTGCCCACCCTATAAAAAGGGTGCAGCAGCGTGTTGCCTTCCAGCAGCAGTAATACCTAGACAAACACCCTGAAGATGACAAGGAGGCCAAATTCCCTCTTGGTCGGAAGAGTAAGTACCTCTGAGAGAATCACCCCTGTGGTTAAAGGCTCACGTGTGGAAGAAGGCAAGCCCTGGCTCTGGGAGCAGCAGAGCTCACCCTTCACCCCCCAAAGCAGAGGGGAGCCTGGGGCCACCCGCCTACACACGCCCCCCTTTGAAATTCTACACTGAGAAGCACCATGTAGGTGCCAAGAGGTTTTATGGTTACACATTTGGGCTGCACATAGGTGTGGTGTGGTGGGGGGGTGGTGGGAAGAAAGCCTCCTGAAAAAGGGCTTCAGCCAGTTCCTTGGGAGAGCTGCTTATCTAGTAGCTGCCACAGCTCCACATCCCTTCTGCCTAGGGATGCCAGGGGCCATCCCTCGAGCTCTGCATGGCAGTAGCTAAAAAAGAAAAAACCACACAACAACAAAAAAAACCCCACAATATACATACACCTCAGCTTATAAGGAGCAAGGATCTGACTGACTCCCCACTTAGTTGCCATACAGCCATGGATGCTATTATTGCATTTAACAGATGGGAAACGCAGTTGCAAAGAGATGTCCCCACTCCCAGTAAAGCAGCTTGGTTTTAATGAGCTATAGAAGTTAGGTCCATCTGAACCCCCTCCCTGATCAAGGCCCTGACTTTTTGCTTCTTTACACAGCAACATAAGCCTAGGCTTGCTCTCTTACCACTACACCAAGTACTGTAAGGAGACTGATTCAGCTTAGTTATGCTTTAAAAGCATTTCTTTCAAAGCACGTTCCTGTCTGGGATTTGGGAACCTGGCTAACACTGTGTTTAGGTGTTTCTGGACTTGCATGCACAAACAAGAGCAGAAACACAGCAGTGACTACCTGAAGACTCAAACTTGTGGCAGAAGCCAGAACTTGAACCAAAGCTTCCCAAATCATTAGATAATTGTCAGAACATATTTTCTTCTGGATATAAGTGCATAGCATTTACTCTTTTACTGAAGACATTAAGATTTAAAAAAAAAAAAAAAAGCAAAAAGCTATATACCAAAAGAGAAAATTAATTGGGCCAGAAAATGTAAATCTCAGTTTCCTTAATTCTTCAGTATAAATAATAAGTTGTTGCTGCTTTACATCAGCAAAGCAGTACAGAGCTTTAAAATACTAGCCATGCCATTGAATATAAACTGTAGTTAAAATGAGAGCTCTGCTTGTCTATCAGTGACCAGATATGAGGCTACTTGTAGCACTGACTTACTGCCATTTATTTGAAATGGAAATAACTCTCTGCAGTACACTTTTGTTATTGTTCCTATTTTCCTATAAAAACAAATCACAGCAGACTTCTCTTTCTGCTTAGACTTTTATCATTCACCTGTTGAAATTGCAGAAGACATAAGCATAAACAAAGAAGATTGATCTGCTTTCAACTTGTGTTAACAGGGATATAAAAATAACATCCCAAATACCAGGAGGAAAAGCATGTGGTCATAAAATATCCACTTAAAAGGCAAAGAGGTGGTGATACAACACTTGAAGAGGATTTTAGGTTTTTTGTTTTGTTATATATATATATATATAAAACTGGAAGGCAGTTCCTGAATTTTAGTATAAACAGACACCTCTGAGGTGGAGAGAGTATTACTGTCATGTCTTTAAAAGATTTTACTGATATTCAAATGGATTTTGTGCATCTCACATGCTGTTGGAAAAGCTGACAAGAAGCTTTATATGAAACCTAGTCCAATTATGGAAGAGAATCGGCTTGAGTTTCCCCACATATCAGAACAGTAAAAGACCATCTTATCTATTAACACTTCTCTTTTTATAAAATGACACCAAGCAGAGCTTTTAGAAGAGCTGAAGAGCAGAGCCACAATTTACCTGGGCATCATTTTGCTCTTCAACAACTCTTAAAACCCCATGAACAGATAAAGAACCTCAAGATATTGACTAATCTTATGAAAACAAATGAAGCTGCCTTAGACAAGGTTGTAAATACGAGATTTCTATTCCCAAGTGATGGTGTCCTCGAGTCTTGGTTTGAAGAAAGGAATCAGAAACCCAGAAAGCCACAACTGAGACAGAGTTAACAGTACTGAAATAGGCCACCCAACCTCATGCTCAATTCTCACAGCAGTCCCTAGTTGCTACATTTTTCCTCCACACAGCTGTAAGGGGGGAGAAGGTGGCTCAGGCTATGCAAGGCAGCCTACACTGTGCTGGTAGAGCTCTGTCATGGCAGATGAAGATTGCCACTTATCTATCTGGAGAAGGGAAGTCACCATACCACTTAAAGTGTCCACACTTGTTTTCCGTTAGGTGCAAAACCCTGGCAACATATTATATGTGTCCTTTGATTTATCAATAGATTGTGCCTGCAGACTGAGGAATAGCTACTTCTTCACCCACTGGGTTAATATAGGAGAAAGCACTAAGCACAAAGTCAACTGACTTAAAAGCCTGACAGCAGACTTCACATGTTCTGCATTTTCCTTTTATTCCCATGCTGATGTATTTACATCTCATTCCTCAGTATCACAGCTCCATGGCTTTAGTCTTCACCTACCACAGGAGTAACAAAATAAGACTTCTTTAGCACAGTAGCCTCCTCTATTGGAAAACAGCCTTGATGCACAGCTAGGGACTTGACATGTCCCTCATCATGAAGCCCACACAGATTTTTACAGAAATGGCGGTAAAAGACATCTACTACAGATATGCTTAATAGGCAACTGGAAGACAGACAAGACACAAACACAAGCTTGTAATTACAGCACAAACTGTTTAGTGGGATCTCTGTACAGGTATTGTAGAAACAGAGCTACAATCTTTTAGACACCATGATTTTTCACAAAGGACAAATAGATTCACAAAATAGCTTCTTGCTCAAGTTAACCTTCACAAAAATTCCCTATAGTATAATTTTATTTAGTATCAAGTTAAAAAGCAGACACCCATTATCATATCTTTAGCCCTAAGGGATAATGATTCATGCTAAGCAATAGCTTTCCTTGGAACAGGAAAATACAATATTGAATCTGAACTATTTTCACATCACTGTTCAGGTGCCAAGAAGACACCAAGAAATTTTCCTCCCATTAAAAAAAAAAAAAAGACAGGATAATCTGACAAGAGCTCATACGCATCATGTCCTCTAGTAAGGAAGAATCCTTAAGACTTTGTGGATAGAGTTCATGTATTATGTTTACTACTAGTATGACTCTTCATTAAAAGCTTTTTTTCCCCTGTTTAGGCTGAGGGCTTACTCAGCTAACCTGTGAGCAATTTCCCCCCACCTAGAGAAGGCAACTTGACATTGCAGAGCCACAACACTCCTGCGAGGTACACAGTTTACGGCTTTTCTATCAATAGCCACTACAGGATCAAGTATGTTCATCCCCACCTTGCTTCGAAAAAACACTTTCTCTTACTGACATTAAGCTCCCTGCAATCCTTTGTTCATACTGAAGCTTTAAAAAAAGCTCAAAAGGTGATTTACAATTGACTTCACGCCTGTTGACACCTCCCTCCCCCTACCCCAGAACAGATGCTTCCAACTGCAAAGTGACTAGACACAAGTTTTGGACATGTTAGCTGAGCAGACTAGGTCAGATGCAAGTCACACAAAAGACTAAGAGTTCAACATTGTAGAGGAACACCAGAGAGCAACACACTAATTCGAAGTTACATCCATACCGATTAGCTGACCCTCTTCTCAGTAGACACCATCAATATATTTTCCCAGTAGATACTTTCGAGATGTCTTTACTTGTAAGTCTGGGCAGGCTGCGCTTGCTTAGGCCACCTAACTACAACTTCATAAAACTAAATAGTTCTTGTTTAGCCTCTGTCAAAAGTCAGCGTATTCACCTACAGGGAGAAGAGAGGCATACAAAAGTCTGTTATGTTGCAACAGAAGTATGCTTGGTATTTCAGTAGTGTAATTTAAGATTGACACCAACCTCTGCTAGTTGTTTTCCATCCTAACAAGTACTGCTCCAGATGACACTTGCCCATGTGGATGCGGTTCTGCACTGCGGTCTAGTGAGACATTTCAGCTTTTAGTTTTCTGTACAGCACACGCTGGAACTAGGAGTCTGCTATCTGACACAGATTGTGAGAGCATGTGCCATATTGCTGAGCAAAGATTCAGGAGTGACTCGAGAAGTGCCTGTTTTCTTACCAAGTCTGTGTTTCCCAGGATTGCATCTCCGTGGACAAAGAAAGCCTGAAGGCTCTTGCATAGTGCTGCAGATCACCACACTGCAGTGGAAATACAGCTACAAGACAAAAATATTTATGTTATGTGTAGGGAAGTATTATTTGGCAAACATCCAATATGTGTACTGACCCCACAGGAAATGAACTGAAAACTGAAGTGGCTAGTCTTCATTTACAACTCTTATAGTGTTATGCCTTCAAGGAGGTGGCCAATAGCCCCAGGCAGCACCTGGCCAGCTGAGACCTTACACAGCATTTTCTGCATGCACCGCTCCAGGCTTACATATTGGGACTGCCAACAGCACAGAGACATCTCACCTGCTCTTGTAACAGAGTGGTGCCTTGTACAAAGGTGAACATCTTCACTTCAAATCTCTTTAGGTGCTGAGGAAGTTTTACTCGGAGGCTATAATTAACTTTGCGGAAGACAGTTCTGTAGGAGTCTTTGCTGTTTTCACACCTTTTGGGGAAGGTGAAAGAAAATGTATTTAATCTAAACCTTCATCACTCCAACCAGATCTTTAAACAAAGCAAGGAGGTGAAATACAGAGGAGCTTCCCTCTCCAATTTCCTCGGGCCATAGAGATATGGGTGAAGCCTATGGGTTCATGATCCTTACCTTTGACTACAGTCAGGGTAGCTTCTTGTTCTTTCTTTCCAGCTGGAAGCTGTTAGGTAGAAGTACTTCTGGCCACCCCTGACAAGCTGCCGCCAGAAGGCATAGCCACTGTGCTGACACCGATAGGCACTCCACAGCCTAGCAGCAATTGCCCATCAGAACAAAACAATGCATCCAAGCTGACTTGTGTCCTCTTCCCCTTTCCTCCCACCTAAGGAAAGAGGCCCTGTGCTGAACAGTTCCCAAGTACAAGAGGGAAGCCCTCCTTACCCATTTATAAGGATGGGCCACTGTGGAATGCTATCCTGGCTTTGGGAGTTTGTAGCCCAACAGTCATCCAGGTTTAGTTCCAGTCTCGCATCTTTAGGCTGGAGCAGTTCAACTTCAAAATACAGTGCTTCCCTCAGATATTTTACCACAGGATATTCCAATTCCTGATAGGGCTCTGAATAGGATTTCTCTAGAAGAGAGTATTAATGTTAGTTTGGGAATACTCTGTAAAAAGGAAACTTTCTGCTTCACTCTTCTTTCCACCACCATTTACTCTGGCACAGTAATACTAAAATCTGGGAGAGTGTATGAACGTCAACAAATGAGGATACAATAGCAGGAGAGGGAGAACTGGCAATGAAAGCAAAGATCTGAACTTTATTCCTTGGCTCTGAAGATCCAGAAGTGAGACATTCCTCCTTCTGCAAAAAGCCATTGGAGTAAGATGCTCATTCAAAACTGTCCTATAAAGTTATTGGGGGGGGAAGTAAAAAAAATCACCAGGGCCACTCCAGTCAGGGTGAGGGTTTGTTTCAGGCTTCAGTTAGCCCTCTCTGCTAGTGTAGTTACCATTTTACAGTAGTATTGCATGTAGCTTCCTTCTCTGACACAGGTTACTGTTATTTCAGTCAGTGGCGTGTCAGCGATACTAAGTCTGATCCACTACAGATACTTGACAATTTACGTTACATTCTGGAATAGAAACCCTCTGTTAGAGGTCTTAAAGAGGCTTCCACTTCATCCTTGGAGATACTAAAAAGTGATCCAGACATGGTCCTGGGCAACCTGTTCTAGGTGGCCCTGCTTAGAGCAGAGTGGATGGACAAGATGACCTTCAGAGGTCCCTTCCAACTTCAGCTGTTCAGAGATTCTATGGAGCCTAATCATAAGTGTTACCTTTGAAAAGCTTCAGTGAAAGAGCAAGAGAACCAAACCCTGGCTTAATACTGGGCGGTGGGTTCTTCTTAGATTCATATTGGACGTCAACTGTCTGCTTGATTGCATACCAGCATACAAATTTCAGTCTGAGGGAAGAGGTTTAATATTAGATTTGTAGAAACCAAAACACCTTGGACAGCCTTCTTCTAGGGAATGACACTTACTGGTATACTGGTGTATTATTGCGAGGTCTGAAATAGAGTACATCATTTTCATATGCCATAGTTGTGCTATTGAACTGAAAGATACACATCATTACAAACAGGACAGTTACATGAGAGTTTACTTTGGTTTTGACACAATATTCACATCCCTTCATTTGACTGGCAGATTGCACAGAGCAGAATACACTTAGTAATAGCTAGAAATTACCGGTCAACAGCCCTATGCCTACTGAACTAAAGCTGACAGCTATGCCATAGTCAAGAAAACACAGTTTATTACCTAACGATACCTTGAATGTAACATAACATGTATGACATAACACCCAAGAAAGGGAGTGCGCTAGGCCTGAGAAAAAGAGATCAGTTGTTTCTGTTGACAGAATCAATATATACCATGAGATGCAACACTTGCAAGCTGCATTTATGTTGACCTAAATTTGAGCATGATCTGATCCTTTGTTATTTTGTCTGTTTTCTATTTATGCAGCACATAGGTGGCAGGAACAGAACATGCGCTAGTCTTGGGCCAGGTTGTCATTAGCAACACCTAATGAGCTTCTGCAAGGCATATGAGCATGTCTCAACAGCATAAACTTGTATTTAAGTCCATTACTACACAATTCAAATGTCAAACTGAAGGCTAGTTTCAGAAAACACCTCTGACCTCGAAAACCATTTTTACCAAATAAGAACTTCTGCCCAACTGAATTTAGTATCCTCAGAAAAAGAATGTGGATGTGTACTACTTAACAAAAAGTCAGCTGTGACCTTTTTGCAGCTTCTGCCTAGCTCTGAACCTCTGCCAGTTCTAGTAATAACCCTACCCCAAGGCAGAGTAAACTTCACATGACTAAGCCCTTACCTTTCTACTTGTTCCACAAGTGTTCACATTGAACTTAAAGGTTGCAGTCTTCTCTGTCACTAGACTGGGTTTGCACTGTCTATCCCTCAAGACAAGCAGGCTGGTGTCCAGGTCTGCAACTCCTACCAATTTTACTGCGGTAATAACCACAGTGCCATTGGGCAGGCACTCTAAAAGAAAAATACATTTTCATACAAATCGGGACTCAAACTCCTTTATTTTGTAGCCTAGCACAACAAAGAGGTTCTGATGGATTTATTAGCAAGTTTTTTGGCAGCTCACAAAGATTAAGTTTTGAACAAGACTCTCTTTAGTACTAACACCTGATTTTCTTCAAGCTAACTACCAGTAGACTATGTACTTCATGGAAAAGCTGGCGATTTCATTTACCCTTCTTCTCCTAGGAACTCTCACCCTCTCTCAAAACGATTTTTTTAGCAAAGATACTCAGTACATTCAATACTGATGAGTAGCTTTAGAATGACTAATTCATATGCTGATCCTCCCCCCACCACACCAAAAAAGCCCCATTCAACCCCAAAACCAACCACAAAAACCCTTTAAAAAAGCTTCATGATTTTGGAGGTGTGAGGGGTAGTAGAGTTTCTCACCTCCTTCCCCCTTTCCTGTATTAGACAGGATAGTCACTCCAATCTGTAATCTGACTTGCCTTGTAGCATATTACTTTGTAGGAAATCTGACAGGCAGAGAGAGTATCACACAAGTATAAACTCTAAAAACATTTCAAACTGCATGGGCTTGTGTGATTTAGTTATGCAACTCAAAGAGCGTTAACAGCTAATCCCTAACATGTTATTACGTATTAGCTCTGAAGGTGAAAATCTGCAGGAAATTGAGAAGTTCCTCCTATCAGCCAAGGTAATGCCATCCTTCAAGGTTAAGTGAAGTGAAGCCTTTATTCCAGTGGTATGAAAATCCTAGAGATGACAATCACAGGTTAAACAAGATAATAAAAACACACTGTTCAACTGCAGTATTCAAAAACCAAGAGGACGGGTTATCACAAGCCAAAGATAATGGTGATTAATCAAAGTCAAATCCACAGGAGATTTTTTTTTTTTTAAATCTAGAAGCTCACACAATGAGCTTTTTCAGTTGTTTTGCAATAGAGTGCAATACAAACTCCATTGCATGTACAGTTGCCATTAAAGATAGCTCAGCCTTAACGTGCTTGAAGAATGTTTTTGTTCTTGCCTACTTCTGCCAAAATTAACCAAGTGAAATTAGTTTTCTTCCAAGGGTAGAAAATAGACCTCCATTTATCCTTCAAGGCCTATCTCAAAGGTAAGTTTTATTTCACCTTCAAGGACATAGTGTATCACATTCATATCTCACACCTAGAGCATGCCTTTTAATTACCACATGCTGGTATCCTTACCTCATAGTTCACATGGGAAGAAAGGAAAGGGACAGAGATTGCCAAGTGAGTGCCATTGTCCCTCAGGCTGTAGTTGTACTTCTGCACAGCTTCTGGGGTCAGATGCCAGTCTGAGATGAAGGGCAGCCAGTTTTGGTCCACATTCCCATGAGTGATAATGAGATGAAAGTTTCTCCCATCACAAAATCCTCTTGCACTGGGCAGTACTGTAATACAGTCCAGAGTCAGCTAGCATGCTAGCTGCCATCAGAGTTTAGCAGGGCTGTTTAGGACTGACAGTATCCCTTACTGAAATTAGCCCACTTAACAGCTGAGTTCACAGCTAGGTTAGTTACAGCCAGGCTGATACAGTACTGCCCAAGTTCTACCAATTTACCTGCATCTTTAACAGCAGACACTATTATGACTGGGACAGCAAAGATCTCACTTCTTGGGTGGGTTATAAACACCAGTGTGACATTCAGGGTGTATGCTCTCATGTCAGCTCTCATGTACTAGAAAAATCATATTTAGAAGTGAAAATCACCAAGTGATATCATCATTTCTATACTATGGTATGCTGCAGTTTTTTTAGTACGGACCTCTTTCTTAATGCTTGGTGCATCAAGTGGGACTTGCATTATGTAGGCTTTGCTTCCATTAGCATATCTGATCTCATATGTTAGATATCCATGCTGAACAGCTTCAGGTACAGCAACAGTTGCCCCCTCAACGGTTAAGTTCACAAGCTCCACATCTGGGAGGAATGTTCCCACGGTCACATTCATTAGCCTTGCACTCAGATTTGAGTCTGAAAAGGAACACAGTAACACTGAGCTCTTAACAACAGTACCAAAACCTTCACTAAATTCAACATTAGGTTACTTACTGTTCGTTATAGCAAGTTCTACTTGTTCAAATGGTGTTTCTATTTCCTTGATGATAGTGTGTTTGGTTAGTCCGCATTTGTTATCTTCCCACTGATGTTCCAAGAACAGGTTGATGGTGTATTTTGCCCCATGCTGCCCACTGCTCACAGAAGTCTAGAATTTCAAATGAAAACCCTTTAGTATAACATGACTGTACATTAAAGTTGTATTGTAACATCTCAAGGTCAGCTAGAGCTACAGCTCCAAACAATTGTCCTTCTCAGCTCGGGAATCATGAACCCTCAAGTGGCACTTGCTGCATCCCTATGAGTTTAGATTATCTCAGAATACTCAGAAGAATTCCTTTGGAAAATTGTCCCCCACTCCTAAGTTTCAAAGCAGCAGGTGACTATTTCATCAGTGAAAGGGCTCCTCCTGCAACTTCCTTTGAAATTCACTTGTTATGTTTGCCCAGGATTCAGTTCTCTCCGGGCAACTACATTTAGATGTTTAGTCTCAGCCCATCCCAATACCATACGGTCTGGTGGACAAATGGGTTGTTCCCATTCTCTTAAGCAATCTGTGTAAAATACAACAGAACCCATGCATGCTTTACAGTCCAGTTCAGACTGTCTCCAAGGAGTATGACATCAGGACTAAAAGGCAAAAGCTCTGTGTTAACCTGAGGAAGGAGACGAATCAATAGTTCTGTGTAGGATTCTGCCCATCTGTGCTTGTAAGAAAAGGAATTCTTCAAAGTGGTGCTTACAAGAGCTACCTTTGGTCAGGGCTTTTGGAATTTTTAATATACCCTTTCTTCCCCCTCACCCCCATCCTTTATTTGAAAGGAACAGGATGAAGAATTATTCCGCCCCAGAAAAAACAACAAAACAAAACAGAAAGTCTGTTGCCTGGCACCTAACATAAATCACTAACCTTGTAATAGCCACCTTCTGCACCTATTGGTATCTTCATTGTAATTGCATTTAAGTCATTCAATAACACGTATTTCCTGGAAGCCATTTCTTTAGCAGAGAGTTTGTGTAGATCCACACCAGCTTCAACGAGCACATCCTTAAAGCTAGTTGCTCTGGTAGAGAGTGGTTGAATATATTTTGGAACAGTCCAGGTAATTGTTTTGTTAGTGTAATCCACACCATCTTAGGGACAGGATATGAAAGCTGTCAGCTCATTACTCTAATTGTAAGTCAGTCCCTGTACATTTAAGCATTGGAGTAAGGTACTGCATTTCTCACCTACAGGACATGCCACAGCAGTATCCACCATCAGGATCATCCATCGCTGTTTGTAAAATGTACTCGATCTCACTGCAGAAAAGGTAATTCCCTGATCCTGTAGGAAGAGATCTGGTTAGACCTACACAGCCTGGCAGCTTGCTGGGCTAGAACGAGCATACCAACCTTGACCAGCTGAATTTGCTCAGCAGTGTATGGTATTCGCAGCAGAACCCTGGTGTCTGTGGTGTTGAGTCCATAGCCTGCACTCCAAGCATCACTCACAAGCAGCGCCTTTTTTTCTTCTGGCTGATGAAACACTATTTGCCATATTGAGGCTTTTCCTGCTTTTGCCTACCCGGAGAAATTCATCAACACTTTAAACATGCTATTCAAAGTAGCAGATTTACTGTATTGAATGATTTATTGTATTGAACTGCCCAGCACTTTTGTCATCTTATTCTAAATATTGCTAGTGGGAAAGAGAGCTTTCCATATTAAAAGCATCAGAGATTAATTGCACTGCTGAATTGCAAATACAGGGTCCAAGAAGAAAAATGCTAATCCACAGTTCACTCCTGGGCCATGGGGTCTTAGATACAGTTTTTGTTGTACAGTCTCTTGCCTGGGAAGACTTGATTTCTAGGCTGTTTGAGAAATCAGTTTCCATTTCTTTCTTGGAGACATGGCCTATGGCTGTCTGTATTTCTAACATATAAAATCTTTGTACTTGGTACAGAAGTTCTGCTTTTCTTACTTAGGTGCTTTTTGAAAGGACGTTTTGTACTGTGTGGACATAGAATAGAAGGATAGTTGTGCCAGAAGTAGCACTAGCTTTTACTAGGAAGAAAACCTGTAGTTTTACCTCTGGAAAGGCAAGAGTCCAGTCCTCAGGTTCATCTTGAATGAAGTCTTTTACAGTCTGTGGAACCTCCCTCCTGACAGAAACCTAAAGGAAAAAAGCCTCTGCAACAGGTTTGCTGATGGCACTTGTTTCCATGTCTTCAACACCCTACATGACTTCAAGGAAGACTAGCATTTCCTAGAGGGATGTTTCCTCCTGCCAAGTAAAAAATTATGGCATAAGATGCCATCATGCATGATGCATTATCTATAGTCCACTTGATTTCAGCTTCTTTTTATTTTCTGCTTATCTTCCCATTTCTACTTCTGGTTAAGGCCAGTAATTTGTTCTTGATTCCCATGTCCTCTTCCAAGAGGAGTCCTTTCCCCCCC
>VYZV01000408.1:44886-62156 GCA_013401275.1 Pandion haliaetus
TGCTCCACCGTGGACCTCCCTGGGCTGCAGGGGGACAGCCTGCCTCACCATGGTCTTCCCCACAGGCTGTAGGGGAATCTCTGCTTGGGCGCCTGGAGCACCTCCTCCCCCTCCTTCTTCACTGACCTTGGGGTGTGCGGAGTTGTTTCTCTCACATATTCTCACTCCTCTCTCTGGCTGCAATTGCACAGGGTTTTTTTGCCCCTCTTAAACATGTTCTCCCAGGGGCACTACCACCATCGCTGATGGCCTTGGCCTTGGCCAGCGGCGGGTCCAACTTGGAGCCGGCTGGCATTGGCACTGTTGGACATGGGGGAAGCTTCTAGCAGCTTCTCCCAGAAGCCACCACTGTAGCCCCCCCCGGTACCAAAACCTTGCCACACAAACCCAATACACCCTGTCTCCTCTGTGCAGGATTTTGCATAGCCTTCCCTGGAGAGCTGAAGTCTGCCTGAAGCAAATGTGTAAAGAGGAGTTTTTAAGGCAATTGATGTAACAAAAAAGGGAAGGAACTGGTTGACCTTTAAGGTAAGTGGTCAAAACTAATGGCAAAAAGGAACCTAGCTGGAGACTGATGGGTGTCACAAACTAAATGAAGAACTATCTCACCGGGTGACCTGTGGGACACTTAGACCAGAAATCATCCCCAAATTTGGGGAAAATTAACCCCAGAGCTGTGGAGGAGCAGATCTGACCACAAACAGATTGGAGTAAAGGAGCTTGCCTTCCCTGCGTGCCAAAGGCAGAGAAGTTACACCTGTGGCCCTGGGTCTGGATCAGTGACGGTTTCCCACTGTCATCAGCATGTGTGCGCTCCGGTCACTGTGAGTGTTGTGTGGGAGCGTGATGTCCCTGAGGCTGCCGGGCTGGGCTGCTGATGGTCAGAAGTTGGCCAGGTCACTTAGTGTGCAAAGGGGTTGCTGTGGTATCCTTTCACATTTGCTCTAAGTGTTGAGCACGGTTTGTGTACAATGGTAGCAATGGCAATAGCATAAACAATAATAGCTGCAATGTCGTTTTATGTAAGAAAGGGTGCTAGACTTCAGTATTGCTTGTCTTAGCCATCATTCAGTTCAGCTGTCATCACTCTGTGCAAATACATCCTCAACTCTCAGAGCCATAGTTCCCCTGCAGCAACCATAATTTCTCCCCTTTCATGGCTAAAATATTGCTTTCATTTCCCCGTTTTCTTTGTGCACGTATGTATTTTCTAGCAGCATCACCAGGATTTAAGAAATATTCACTTCGCACATGTCTGCGCATGCCGTTCTTCTAGTTGAAACACCTTTGCCAGGAGGCAAGCTTGGCGGTGTTTCCAAATGAGCGGTCGGAATTTGCTGCGTCCCTCTCTCTCGGCATTTCATATCGCGACTACCTTTATATCGGGGATTCCTTTGTCCTAGGCTTATGCCTGCAACACTGGGGGTTTGCTCCTTCCTTCGCACATGCGGAGGCTGCCGGAGCAGCAGAGCCGGAGGATTTATTTGTAATTAACCGGGATGTCCTCGAGAGGGAGCCGGAGCCCTGCCTGCCGGGCTGCTCCGCCCGCTCCTGCGCGGAGCATCACCGCACCTTCCCGGCATCGCCGTCCTTCGGGCTTCGGTCCTAAACCTCGCAGAGATTACACAGGGTCGTTTTAGGCAGGCGCAGGTATTCATGCTGCTTATCGCGGCTAACCTTACTGCACCACTCCCACATCTTCAGAAAATTTACTGAATGCAAAAAACAAAGTTTGCCCTGCTCCAAGGTGTCGGATTTTACCCCAGAAACAAGCGTTACCCCCAACTGGTTTGTGTTGCTGTTGTTTGCTCCTGAAATTCCCTATACGACAAATTTTTAACTTTACAGGGCGTTTTCCTGAGAAGCACTATCCACCAAGGGTACTATATAAATAGTGGATTATAATAATAAATAAAACCATGATAAGGCAGTCAGGGATTAAATATTGGATAGCTCATCCCTGTTTATTACTGTTGGAGTGGAGACCATTTGAATTATGCTTTATTTCACCGTGCAATGTGTTTTTACAATATTACAAAAACGTTATTACACTTTTCCAGAACTTGATTTTAGGTACCACCAGGGAATTGCCTGAGATTTCCTCTAGCTTGCATCAACTTCACTTGGCATTTAAAGCAGTTCTGCACTGCAGGCAAGCCCATCACACCAACTATATGGTAAGCGTCAAGGTTGCTCATGCTTTTCCACCCTGTTATGGGTTTGTGTGGCGCGGTTTTCCTTGGTGGCAGGGGAGGGGGGCTGCAGAGGCGGCCCCTTTAAGAAGTTGCTGGAAGAATTCGCTGCCCCAAAATGTCGGACCCGCGCACCAAAATGTCGGACCCGCCTCTAGGCGGGGAGTGACGGTGGTAGCGCCTCTGGGAAACATATTTAAGAAGGGGAACCGGTAGTGGGGGGGGGAAACCTGAGAGGAACATCGCTGCCGACACTGGAATCATGGAAGTGGAGGGGGAGGAGGAGGCGCCTGAGGAGGCTGATGGCCCTGCAGCCCAGGGGGGTGAACGGTGGAGCGGAGGCTCCCGAAGGTGGCCGTAACCCCATGGTAAAAACCGCGCTGAAGCAGTGTGAGACGGGAGAGCAGCCCGCGGAAAGGACCCGCGCCAGGGGAGTTCGGGAAGAACTGAAGCCCGCGGAAAGGATCCGCACCAGGGAAGTTTGTGAGGAACTGCAGCCCGCGGAAAGGAACCACGTTGGAGCAGGGAACGAGAGAGGAATCTTCCCCCTGAGGAAAGAAGCGGCAACGACGATGTGTGGCGAGCTGACTCAACCCCCATCCCCGATTCCCCTGCGCCGCCGGGGGGAGGAGGTAGACAGCATCGGTAGTGAACTGAGCCGGGAAGGCGGGAGGGGTGGGGGGAGGTTTGTTCTGATGTTTAGTTTCCCTTCCTAATACCCTTGTGTTTTGTTTTTGTTTTGATTTGTAGTAAATTAAATTGATTTTGTTTTTTTCCCAAGTTGAGCCTGTCTTTTGCCCATGACCATAAGTGGGGAGTGATCCCTCCCAGTCCTTGTCTCGACCCACAAGCCTGCCTTTGTATTTTCTCCTCATCCCAACGTGGCCAGGCGAGGGGGTGGGGGGGGAGTGAGCGGCTTCGTGGTGCTTTGTTACCGACTGAGCTGACCTGAAACCACGACACACCCCAAACAGATTCTAGCCATGTTTCCATTAATCCTTCAACCTACTAATACTCACATGCAGGCTGAGGTTATGGGGCAAAGTGGTGTCCTGGAGGTGTCTTACTCACTGCTTGTAGTTTAAACAGGATCATGATAACTAGCAACCGTGTACTGGAGTGGGAGGAGAACTGCAGTAGTCCTGCTACAACTCAGCCTTATCACGGTGGTACTGAAAGCGTTACCCATCTAGTTTACCCACACAGTCACTATTTGTTTCCTTTTTTACCAATCAGCTGTAGATTAATTCCGAGGCACTTTTATGTTTCTGGGTTGTTGTGGGGTTTTTTAATTTTTTTTTTTATTTTAGTGTGTAGCACATGTTGTCTTGGACCATAATTATGATTCTGGGCAATACAATAAGGCAAATGTATCTGAGAGTATTTATATTCAGTCAATCCTAAATTACTAGCTGACTTAACTAAAAAGCAAGAAGAAGTCTCGTCTGCCACAATTTTAATGTCTAAAGAATACTGAAATCGGAAAGGCTTTACTCAAACTCTACGGCCAAAATGTCTAAGGTGACAGACAAAATTTTCCTTCTGGCCTTTCAGTCAGTACCAGGGCAAGAAGAGGAAAAAAAGGAGGTAGTATTATGCATAATTTCAGGGCTAACAACTATGTGGAACCATGTGCTGGGATCAGCAGACCTTCATGTTACCAGCCTTTCAGCTGGTAACCAATAATTCTCCCACAGCAAGCAGTGACTGGGCAGTAGGGTCAGGCCATGTAGTGCCATGACCCTTGGAGGAAGGAAAAAAGGAGGTCTGTACAATCTAATACTGCTATCTGTTAAGCATACCTTGAAAGCTCTTTTGGCTGCATGCAAAAATGCATGATAAAATAAAGCCAAATCATAGTTCCTCTAGGATTAGGTAATAGATAATTCTATGCTAATAGGAATAATAAAACTGAGAGAGATTTTGCAGTCTCACCCATATAGTGTGACCCTTGTAAAATGTCCACCAGGAAATGTATTACTCATTTCCTTCACAGGATTGCAATGCAGAATAATAGACATTCAATCAACTACTAACTGTCTCTGTTTCCTCCTCCTCCCATGAATCTTTTCCTAGACAGTGTGTTTATGTGCTAGCCTCATTCAAATATTTTCCATGTAAATAAAAAAAATTGGGAGACAGAAAACACAGAGGTCATCCGTAAGTGATATCTGCAAGAGCAGACACATTAGATAGAACGAGGCCATTAACTAAAACTCAACAACTTATGCTGGGCTGTCTCTGCTGCAAGTTATGCCTCCTCTGGGGATACAAATGATTTCCTAAATCATCACTGACTTGATTTTCAGTTAGGCACAGTCTTGCTATGGGAGTACCGTAGCGCTAAGAACCCCAGAGTCAGGAAACTATCTCTCAGAGTTGTGGCTGGTTTTCGCTGGGCTCCTCTGTATTCAGGGGCAGTAGGTATGATGATTGTCAGCTGACAATTCACAGATTAAACCAGGCACCAGCACATTTAAAAGGACAAATGTCCTGATTAAAACCTTTATAAGGCATGCTGTGGTAGTCCTTTTTTCTCTGAATAGGGTACAGCAGGACATTTGAAACAAGCCTCCCCCTAAGAGTGTTGGTCATGATCACGTTGTCTTGTGAAGCGCGTCGTCTTTTGCACACGGAGCATGCATGAAGCCATGCCTCCACCCCACCTTCTCCCCCCTCGTGCTTTCTGAGTGTCATCCCCTACAACGTGGTAGTGCAAGAGCAGTGGATCGCCTGCCCTGAACCAGGACCGTAACCATGGAGTTATGTACGAGATCTCCTATAATTGAGAATACCATTCTCAAAGTTTGTCTGCATGAATAAAACTGAGCCAAATTAAGTGAAAGAGTTACACCAGGAAGTAATTTGGCCCTTGAAGTCCAGTTAGGATTTGAGAATAGGAATTTATGTGCGGTGGAGAGCAGTTTGTGGAAATGTCTGGAACCAAATGCAAAGCAATTTAGATTACTGTGATAGCACAAAAGAGCTTTGTGTAGACAATTTAAGACATCTGCCCATGGTCCAGCCATCTGTGTGCAATGAATACCATTTTTCAGCTAGCTCTTTATTTATCATTCAGTGATGTCCATTAATAATTGCTGCCCCCGTACAACCCCGTCTTTGTCTATACATAGTTATATATGGTTACTTGACAACTATAATAAACAAGGAAAGAATTACTTGTTCTTAAATTGAAAATACAATCTGTGATCTAGTTCTATTTCAAATATAGACAAACACATTTTACTCTTCCCTCCCATTCTCTCTCTTTGACTATATTTGAAGATGCTATTGCACATTTATATCCCTCAAAGTAATGGACATATAAACTAGCTCCTGTCAGGCAGATGGGTCACGCAGATATAATCCTTTTGTATTTTTAGATCATCTTCAGTTTCAATCCTCCTGTGATGCTGAAGAACCTGAAATGCTCAGACCTATGCTCAGAAGCCAGGATTCTTCTCTTCAGAGAGATTTCTTTTCTTTGGTCACTTCCAATACTTCTCTGGATTTATACTCACTATTGCACTGATTTGGAATCCTATCTTTTCCCTATTTATGTAAAGTCTTATCATTTACTTATATAGTAAGTAAGTCTTTGGTGCTGTAAGAAAGAAGGAAATTTTCTTTGGTGCAAGACCATGCACCAGTACTAATTAGACTTTGTGAAAACAGAGACAGCAGGTGAAAATAGTGTGTAATCACCAGCAAATAAACAGATTTGTTCCGTCTGTTCAAGTAATTCCATGTATTATTAGCAGTCAAAATGAAGCAATATAGAACCAAGAGAAGAGTAATCTTCCCAGAGTATCTTTATAAAAACTAACTTGTAAGTCTAACTGTAATTTACAGTTTTATGCTTGTTTATTGAAGTCTCTAATATTTAGTGCTGCAGTCTGGATGAACAACAATCTGATCCTCTCTAATTTCAGTGAGTTTTGGATTAGGGTCTCAAAGTTTGGAAGATGAGGTTGTCTGTATTCCCAGCACACTGTAAACAGTGAAAAACTTTTTTTTATTGATTGATTTATTTTGAAATTTGGAAGTGTATTCAATTGCATCAGTGTTTATCCACATTGCTCTGCTGATAGAGCTTCATATTGCCTGTGGGGAAGAAGATAAGTTCAAATTCAGATGACACATCTCCTCTCCCCAGAACTGGCAGCCATCCAGCATTAAGTTAGTCTCTCAGCACTTTTCATAATGGTTAGGGGACAACTCTGGCTTTTTGCCGGATTTCCTTCTTCTGTGGAAAGGGATTCTAATCATAAAGAGCCAAGTGATGAATGACCTTTATGCAGGACCATGAAATATATAATATCCCCACCTTGGGCAATGGATTGTGTAAGGAACCAGTCAGTCTTTTGCATATGGAGACTACCCTATGAATAAGGCCAGAGAGGGAAAATGGGCTTAACCTCCAATTCGACTCCACAGCAGTTTGTGGAAATGACTGTGCTAAAGAAGAGCCATGTTGCCTCTTCCAAACTTCCCTTCCATGTTTTCCCCTCTTCACCTTGAGCAATGAGACAAAACATGAATCATTGCACTGTTGCACTGAATTAGAACATTATACTGAGATTGGGACAGTCTGCTTCAGATTTCCTATGTGATCTTGGAAGTCTCATTAGATACTAGTATCTACATCCCCCATGTGACAGGGTTAATAATGTTTCACAGGCAAGATGCAAAAAAAGTTTGTGAACTGCTCATACACTACAGAATATGTGTACCAAAAAGGCCATAGAAGTGTGGAAGATCATTTGCATTCTACTGTAGCAGCATTATTTTAAATATAATCAATCTAGATTTACACTGCCTTTGGGTAACTGTGGGGAAAATTGGCCCTAGATTAAGTATTTTACAAGAAAGAGAAGTTTGTGGCCTAAGGAGATACCGCTCACGTCTTTTCTGTGTTTCATATACTCCTATCTCCTATTGATTCCACAATAAATGTCATTGAACATTCATCAGTTCCAGTCAGAAAAAATGGCATTATGTCCTGGTAATAAGTTTGACATTTGCTTTACTCCCAAATAGAGATAAAGAGCAGAAATAATGAAATACTTAGCAGTAGAGAAAGTTCAGAAGAACTGAACTTCAGTCTGGAAAGGAAAATTCAGAAGAAATTCAGTCTGGAAGAATCTAGGGACTTTGCTTCAGATTGCTTTGATGATGGACTGAAATCTCTTGAGGTTCTGTGGTATCATTTGGAGATTATAGACTAAATGTTTTTACAGTTGGACTTGATGATCTCAAAGGTCTTTTCCAACCTAAATGATTCTATGATCTCACTGCTCTCCACAGTAGACCAATGTCCCCTGCCAGACTTCCCCATCTGCAATGCACTCTGATGTCTCCATGGATAACAGTCTGTCCCACATCCTGGAAGATGTTGCATGGCAAGAGACTCCAGAACATGGACAAGAACAGGAGATATTCAGCAACAGAACCACAGCTTCCACAAGGTACTGTGGTTGCTGATGACAGTATGCCAAAACTAATCATTTCGGGGTTGTATGGACAATTAGTAGTTTGGCAGCAAGTCATGGCAAGTTTTAATAGAGATACTGATGTCATCTTGCCGAAAAGAATTACTCTATAGTAATTGCAATTACAGTTGAAGGAGTCAGGGCCATGATGAAATCCCAGGATGGATGAGGGGTGTGGAAGTCACCTTTACCCGAAACGAATCAGAACAGCTATGAGCCTTTCAGGCATAACAACATACCCTCTCTGAACCCCATTTGGATTTGACCTTGACTTACATCATGTTTTGCTTCTTAATTTCACTTTGCTGACAGAAAACACTTATTCACTGAGATTTCAGAATTTTACTCTAATAAAAAAAATTCAAAAATTAACCCTTACTGATTTCACATGAAAGGTCAGTATTTTCTACTGAAAATGCCAACAGTTCTTTTTGCCTCCATTTCAAAAGAAGCAGCAGAAACTGGTCCTTAAAAAACCCCACAATTTATCAAACAATGGAATATTTGATTATGATCTTACTCTTATCACAGGAAACTAGGAATTGTTCTTCTGAAATAAGTGAAGACCTGTTAGGACAAGACAGGTGTCGCATGACCCATGATCTCACTCTGAACAGGCTTTAGCTGTAATTTCATTATTTAGGTTGTAAGAGGGCCATAAAATGAAAGGTTCTTGAAGAGTTCAGGGGTGCTCTTACTGCAGCTTAGTGAACACTTGTTTATTAGCTTATTGGGCTACTTTCAGAATAAGCTGTGGTTTGACTATGCATTGCCCACAGTGGCAAAACTGCCTTAACGTCTTCCCTGCTTGGCTCCCATGATCTGGTAGACCTTTCTGTCTCCATGCTGCAAGGTGCTGCCCCCACAGGAGCATCATTTTGACTATTTATGGGGCTATGCTGTGGACTGCATTGGCCAACTGCACTGCCATTAGAAGAAAACACTTATTTTTGCAGTTCTCCTAAATCAATGTTGGCACAACTGGACACAAGGAGAGGAGCTGGGTTGTTTGGGCGTGGGGGAGGGACCGTGTATAGACATGGTGTACTGCTACTGATAACAGATTGTCAAACAATGTGTTTTCAGCACAGTAGATGTTTTGACTACTTCTGCCAGTTATTGCAGAGACAGGCAGGATCTGGCAACCTTGAATAGTAGGCAGCATGACTTACTCCTCTCTTGAACTTAGATGATATGGCTATAGTCAGAATGGCCAAGTGAGGCATCTGTAAAATGTCATTTGAACATGACATGTAACTACTAGAGAAGCCTTCTGAAAACTGTGGTTTAGATGCTTCATATCCTTGCCTGTTTATAAAACTTCTACATTATTGTGCTGAACCTGCAAGTCCATTTGTAAGCCTGAGCCTGTGACATTGCGCAGCAAGAGCAAAGCCTATCAGGAGGCTCCTGACTCTAAGAGCAGGAGAAAAACAGGGGGAAGAGCTGGGGAGTAGTGGCATGGCTTTTTTATGGTACAGTTGCCATACCCTAAAAACCATGTAAATTTGCTATTCTAGATTTTATACATAATAGAGGCAAGACTACTGCAGCTTAAGAATAAAATCATCTTAGACCTAGTGATATGATTTAACTTTATGTAACTTGAAGGGATCCCTTTCAGTGTTATTTTTAATTTAAAGAGCAGCACTCTGACATCAATATAGGAGTAATGATGCAGCTTTTAAAACTATCTGTCAGCCTGATAATATTGCATATTAGTCCAGTAGATGTCCCAGAACTGCTTTTAGAGCTCCTGTGTGTAGCAAGTGAATCCTGTATGTTTGCAAAGCAGTTTGCTTTAAATTCCTTTGCAGTGTCTTTATAGCACAGGACTGGGAAGCAATGCTGATGTTAAGTTGATTTTCTTTTGAGAAAGCACTATGTGCTTTGAATGTCTTCGTTCATGTCTTAAGGCGATGAGTGTTGTTTTTTCCTCTTGCAAGGCAATGAGCAGTGGCTGGTGTTCAAGAAAGTATTAATAAAATAACAGATTCTGCTGCAACTGCTTTAACTCAGATATCTGGAAAAATCCAAGTGTTATAGGGACTATCCAAAAAATTTTCATACACATGTGGGTGTCCAAAAGCTCATGTTTTGACACTGTGTTAGAACCCTCATAATTCATCCAGATAAATATTTTACTGAGTTCTGTACTATTTATTGCATTTGTACAAGGGGGTGCTACAGTGCGATTAAACCTAAGCTCGCTGTGGGATTCATACATCTTTCCATTAAGCAATCAGGTTGCTCCATAGCTGATTTATAATTGGCCCACCTGTTTCTGCTTTGCTAAGCCCAGTCTCATCAGATGCATGCTTGCATCTGTGTTCATCTAGTGTTTCCACATTCAAACTGGGCATATAAATAGTAGTGTGCTGCTGAAGGAAGCAGTTCTTAAAGTACCTGATTCACTGTAAGGAAACGGATATAGCATTAAAATGGGTTTCGATCAGGGTAACTATTCACAGCTTCCTTTGTGCAAATGTTAAATGCTGCTACTTTAATTTGGAGGGTTTCCACATTTACTTGCAGTGGTGGTATCCTTAAAAATCTCAGGACTGGGAAGAGGTTTATGAGTCTATAAATCCAGTACTTGGTATCCCACTATTGCAGGCAAACCCCTGTACAATCATTTTCATCAGTTAATTAAAACCACTCCAAAAACAATCAAATTTGTTGTCCCGTCCCCATCCCCCCCAACTTTCTAAAGAAAGAATGTTCCAGATCTTTATTTCCTTGACATTTGGAAAGGTTCAAATTTTTATCCAGATTGTGCTCTTGAGCAGTTTATATTGATTTGTTCTTGTACCAGTGCAGCTCCTGAGCCTAATTTACTCTTATTCACCTCCTGGTTTTATTTCTTATTTTCAAAAGAAGAACTCATACTTAGTGTTACTCTTCGTTTTGTGGACCGAGGCATCCTAGTCTTTCTCATGCTATTTTACGCTTGACTATCCATTCCTCTGAACATCCTAGCAGCGTATTTTTCTGTAATATGGAATATCAGAATACAGATGAGGTTTCACCAGCACTATATATAATGATATGAATGTTTCTTTATCTCTACTGAAAATATCTTGGGGTTTTTATGGTCATGCTCAGTTGATGGCTCATGGCCATGCTGTGACCAATTACCTTAATGACATGTTTCTCTATTCTTTCTAGTCAAAACTCTGAGCAGATGGATTCAGCAAAAGGCATAGCTACTTGATGCATTTGAACTGCTGGATGTGAAATGGCTCCCACCTTTAAGTGGCACAAAACTGTATCATGTTATATGCCCTGTTAATAAAGCTTTACGAAATGTAGCTTGTTTACATTCAAAAAACTTCCAGAAAGGACAGAGAAGCTCCACAAAAAAAGGTATGTGCAATGCGAAAAGTAAGCCAGTAATATATATATGCCCTGTTAACCACCGGTACAGCCTGTGTCCTGCTTAATCACTCTTTGCTGGACTTTGGACCTGATAGGAGTTCTAAGCTGGGGTTTCAAAGATGTGAATGTTCTGGGCTGAGGGAGATTTTTGGCAAAACTGTAGAGCATACCAATCATAATGCAACAGAACATACTGCTGTTTGATGGGAAATTAGATAGCAGCCAGAGAAGACTGGCAAAGCGGGGCTTTACAGCTGATAGCAAAGCAGCACAAAACACCCCATTTCATCTACTTTCTCCACTCAACATCTACATTTTTAGCCAGTTTATAGATGCAGTGATGAGGATGGTTACCAATTCTTTTGAGGGAAGAACAAGCATTCCTTCTCAAACATCAATGTTTCTTTTTGGTTGTGTCACCGGGAATGCGTTAGTGTCTCATCTGCAATGGGCTGTGCAGTCATTTTGCTGGTGCTGACATTTTGGTCAGTGCTTCTTCCGTAACTACTAACTCACACAAAAAAAATATCATGTAAATATCCTTTGTCTTAACTAGAAAGAGATTTCCCTGTTCTTCAATCACATAGAACATAATTCACTTTACATTACTTTTGGTCCTTTGATTTTATGTTTTTAGCCTAAGCCATTAGGCTTAAGCGTTTCCTGTAGCCAGTCAGATGAATATGAGCACCCTCAAAAAAAGCAATTCTTCTTATCAGGTGTGTATCTAAGATACATGGAATAAATCACTTGTCACTGACAGAAGAAGGCCCTAACTGATCATCTTAGACTGAAGACCTAACCTTTGAAGGGATGCAAATGGGTGAACTTCATATCAGTTTACTAAAATGCAGTATCTCTAGAGCTGACAGACTTCTGTATTGACCCTCTTTGGAACTCATATAGTAATTGTTTCAATGGTCTGCCTCCATAGATTCTTCAGAATAGAAACTTTCCAAAACATGGAAAAGTTCTTAGCTTTTAGTGCTCTATTTTTTTCCAGAACACATTAAGTAAACACAGGATGGTAATGAAGATGTAGTAATCCCTTCATATGCTCCAAAGATTTTATTTGGCTAACCCAGACCCACAGGAATGCCGTAACTTCTTTATTATTCATGAGAAGAGCAAGGTGGAATGCTTTCAGATGTAAATACCCTTACATCTCAATAATCAGTGCTATATGCCTGTATAGCAGTATTGATTCCTGGCCCGTTTTTCTTTTAAGTATTGAAGGAAATCTTTGCAATTCTATCTTTCACCCACATAGACGGTGACTGATGGCAAGTCAGAGAAACGGACATGTCAAGGACTTCAGAGATGTACAGAAATGCAAAGTAAGGACTAATCCCCAAAAGAAAGAAAAGAAACTAGAACTAGGAGAAAAAGTGTCATAGATTTGAAGAGAAATAGAAGAAAAGAAGGTTTAAACATTAAGCAAATTGAAACACTGCTATAGCTTTAACATTGGTCTGTTCATTTTAGTATTACCTTGCCAATCTTCAGATTTCTTCCTTTTTACTTGATTGTATCACATCTACCCAAACGAAGTTATGTGCCTGGACCGAGGTTCCTAAGGGACTACTTTAGTAACACTGAGTAGTAATAGAGTTGAAAACCAAGAAGAAAGACAGCAAAGGAGTAATAAAAAAATGAAGAGAAAGAAGGTTGAAGAAAGAAGGCCCCACCTTTTACCTCATCTTCTTAAGCACACCCCCCCCCAATAAACTTGTCAGAGAAATGATCCTTCTTCACCATTCTTTACAGACATCCTTTTCCCACTGAAAGACCTTGTCTTTTTTTACCTCAATAACTATGCTTTCCCATTAATTTTTTAAAAGACATAGCACCGTAAAACCCATTGTGTTTGGTGTAACCAAGAATTCATCTGACAGGCAAGCCAGATTATATATCCAATGTGTAATTACTGTATTAGTAGCCTGTGTAATGATAGCTGCTGCATTCAGCATTTCCACGAGTTGTCATTTATATATTGTGCTTCCAAGGCCCTATTTTAGACCTATTCTGCTACAGGTCACACTGTAATTTCAGATTAGTTTGAGTTAGGAAAGGTACCGGGAATTTCCTATCTGTGTCAGTGAATGATGATTCAGTTACTTGCCGTCCATCATCTTCTATTAAACAAGCTTCTGTATTAATGTTTTCAGAATAAATGGAAACCATACTTTCCAGAAGTGGAATATGCTTAATGCACATGTACATTTGACTTC
Organism: Pandion haliaetus; assembly: GCA_013401275.1. Lineage (NCBI taxonomy): Eukaryota > Metazoa > Chordata > Aves > Accipitriformes > Pandionidae > Pandion > Pandion haliaetus. The sequence goes on from VYZV01000408.1 coordinate 58,180, forward strand.
TCTTCCTAAGAAATGTGTCAATAGCCTGGTAACCAGGGAGTAGCTGGCACTGATAAATTTCTTTCCTTCTGCTTGATTGAAGATCTGGTATGGTTCACATATTCCTAGAAACATTTATAGATGCTTTTAAATTCAGATGCTAGCAGTATTCTCCTCTGACTACTCATACTTTACTACCAAAGTCAGCATTACAAAATCAGTAAAAAACTCTAGACCCCTAAGTTCTGTTCCTGGCTCTGCAGCAGATATAGTGTTTCCTCAAGTTATCTGATCATGCTGCCTCGCAAACCCTTTAAAACTCTTTGTCTTTCTCTTGGTAATACTTTGTTATCATTAGAAATATGTTATTTAATAAATGGAAGGTGCTATGCTGCATTATATGAAGTTATTTTCTCAGGCTAATTAAGGAGGGACCCTGTCATTTGCAAAGAAAGTTTGTCTTCCTGAACTAAACATCAAAAGTTGTAAATTCCCACTGATTTTCCTAAGTCAAAATCGCATAGACAGTCCCCAGATTTGGGACACAAAAGCAAGTACAGGAGGGGTCTGTTTCCAATCTACCTCTCACTTGTGACAATGTAAAAACATAATATTACAACACTAGTAGTTCCTCTGGTTTGTATGAGAGGGAGGACTGCGCCTCTGTGGATGTAGTGCACACCCCGTGTAAAACTCAATTGAATGAGACAGTTCGCATCCAGCCAGGGTAGAAATGAAACCAAGACTCCTGCACTGAGAAACATGTAAGTCAATGGGAGAGAGAGAAGCTGTGATTCGTATGGGTTGTTGCACGGCAAGTGACAACTCCCTGTGCTCGCTGGTGTGGTGGCCGGGGATGTACATCAGCAAGTGCCGCAGGGACTGGAAGTGGTGTTGCAGTCCCTGTCCCATGTGGCCTCTTGCAGGCTGGGGTGGGTGGGATTGCAGCAGGCAGAGCAGATCAGATTCAGCTCTCACTGACAGAAGAATTGCCATTCTAATTGCCTTTTTTTTTTTCGTTTCTCCCCAAGAAAGTACCTAAGGCAGAGTTACTCCCACTTTGTCCCACAGCTCTGCAGTTTAAATTATAAGCATTTGTGGCGGAAGAACATTGAGTCCATTTGCTTTTAATAGGGTCCCCCTGGTGTAACTGCTGACAGAATTTGGTTGCATGAAGGCAATTCAGGGAAGAAAACAAATAGGGGGAAAAACGGCCAGCCCCTAAGGGATGGCAGCATTACACAAACACAACAAACTCATGCACAACAGTGCTCAGGGCATTGTTGTTTCCAGTTTAGATTAGCCAGTGGCAGCTTGACTTTGGATAGGCTCACTGCATGCTTTAGAGAGCCATAAAAAGGATGTAAGCCATTTTATGGTGGGTCACCCCTTCCGATGTAGCCATATGTTCACTAGTGCAAACTTTTCACTCTATTCACTCCACTGGTGAAAATCTTGTCATCTTAAGAGGGATTTAAAACAATGGTTTTGCCTTGAGTTAACTTACTACTAGTAACTTTGGAGGAGTTAATATTTGTAAAAACTAGTCTGGACGCTTTGTAATGATTTGTTCCAGAATCAAATATTTCTGGTTGACCTTTGGCTAGAGCACAAGATACTGTGAGGCAGTCTTATATGCCACTTTCCCTAACAGTCTTCATCTCACAATCCTTTTAAGCTGGTGAGCAACAGTTAACATCATTTTTCAGTATTACAAACCACTGCAGTGCAATGAAGGTGATGGTGTTATAGCCTAGATTTCCCTTCATCTCTTTTTCCCACCGCCAGCAGCTAAGCTCGTGCCCACCATAAACAGCTGCCAATAAGTTTTCCTGCATCAGGAAGCTAGAAATGACCTCTCTCCTTTCTGAGATGAATGAGTCAAGCAAATTCCAGGGCATGTTTTCAAATGAAGATGCAAGAACTGGCCAAAACCCTCAAGTCAGCCCTCTGTGTAAAAACATGATCACAGCTCAGGGGAGTTACTGTGTTTTAGTGGAAGCACGTGAAAAACTGCTTTGTAAGGGAAGATGCTCCGTCAGACAGCTCAGTGCTCAGACGCTGCTTATGGGAAAAGAAACCGTGGTGCATCAAATACAGAAATACATGCAACTCTTAAGTCTTGATGCAGATAAACAAGAGAAAATGTCTGGGTCTGCAGAACACTGGGAGGAGAGAACCGGCATTTCTAAATGTGCTGCCCCCAAGGGACTGGGTCTGTTGTCCAGAAAAGAGCAATGCAAAATCATGCTGAAGTAAGGAGTTGTAAGTTATGATAATGTAGGTTGCAGCTTGACAGGCTCGGTGAGAAGCCAAGACAGCACGTGTCTGCCCTCCATGCCAGGCAGAGCAGGACCATGGGACATAACCAGTGGCCACAACAGTGGCTAAGGACAGGATCTTTGGTATCACCAAGTGTGTTGACCTGAGCAATGAGCCCACCACAACCCCCTTTGCCACTACAGATCTCCCAGGGTGTTACAGAAATGTATGTGCCCTGGCTGCCCAGGGAGCTGCCGCTCACCTTCCTGGGCAATTTCCAGCCTCTCACAGTTTTGCCTGTGATGACTTAGGTTGTGTAACCGTCTGATGGGCTGCCGTGCTGCAGTATCATTTCCAAAGTCAGTAACAGTATTTCTGCAGGATCTTTCAAATTTTATGCTGGAATCTCCAAATGACCCACTAAGATGACCTCATTTGTCTTCAGGAAGTGTTATGTTCACATTCTTGTATTTGGATAGCTCTGAGAAATTCAGTCTGCGTACAGTGCATTGCTTTCTCACAAACTTTGTGTAACTGAATGTCATTCCATGCAGGTCATTACTTTTGATCTTAATATACTGCTGGCTAATTATGTTTTTCGAAGAAATTTAGCAGAAATGCAGATTGCTGTGTACAACATTGAAGGGCTGATGTAATACCTGGACAAGCCATATTCTGCAGTGATTAAAACTTCTGTGATTAATGAAACAGGAAAGTGATAAACAATGAATTTATTAATGCAGTTATACACCGTAACTTGTAAGAAAACAAACCTTTTGCATAGTGATAGTAACTTAAGGGAATACCAGTAAACACAATCAGAGAGAAATACACTACATTGGATCCCCAGTCTCCTCAGTCTTCACAACTGAGAACACTTGTAAGACTTCAAAATTATTACCAGGAACACAACAGCATGCTGAGTATTTTATGTTGACTCTACAACAAGAGGTCATTGAATTCTTTTCCTTAAAACATGTAATGAAGTCTAAAAAAAACCCCACAAACAACCCCCCCAAAAATCAGAGGAGAATTTTCTGCAACTTTTGTGCATGATTTTCTCCGAGGTAAGATTGATTAGGAAAAATAATTGGCAGAAATAGTTACTAAGCAGATTTCTTTTTTTCCCCCAAACCCTGCAGGGGGTTGTGATGATGGTGATGGTTTAGAGGACTTTTGTAATGAAAAGTTTGGGAAAGTTCACTGAAAGTGCAGAAAATACTTTTCTTTGTGTGAAAATTTGTAACGAAGGAATAAACCTCCACGTTCATCCTCGGCAATTTTCAAAACGATACCAGTGGAATAGGCAAAATGTTCCATTCTCGAGGTCGGTGCAGCTATGCTTTGCAGTTACACCCGGAGCTGGTCTGCCTTCCCGTTACCCTCTGCCTTTGACTGAGGCAGAAATGAGCCCTGATACAGACAACGACTTTGGGGCGTAATACGGAGGAGAAATCACTTCCCTCTGCAGCATGTGGGGGGACACTCCAGCTCTCCCGCTGTACAGCCGGCAAAGCCAGCCGTGTGTTTGCCACTTCAGCAAATCAGCGGTAGCGGATCAATAGCAGATCAATCCCCTTCGCGTTGTCATTATCTGCGTGGTACGTGGCACCGTTGCTGCACAAAAGCGGGAAGGCAAAAGCCGAGCAGAGCAGTTTGCGGGGACCCGCGGCAGACGCAGAACTTGCTCGGCCGCGCTGCCGCAGCCCCGAGGCAGGAGGCGGCTGCCTCCAGCC
>VYZV01000408.1:63159-108432 GCA_013401275.1 Pandion haliaetus
GGATCAATAGAGATGTCTCTGAATCCGTTTCGCATTGCAGAGCCCTGCCGTGCCTTTTAAAAACACATTTAGATTAAAAAAGTAAACTAGATTTAAGCAGGCGTGAATCACTACGGTTGCCTCTACGGCTAAAGAAATGCCGGAGAAGTCTCTTCTCTCTGTGTGGCTGATTTAAAGTAGACTTACCAAGTTGGGGATAGTTTACCTGATTTTAGATCCAGGTGGACTTTGAAGGGGCTTTCTCTTTTTATAAAAAGGCTTTTCTTATGTGCATCTGTAAGACAGTGAAAATCCTCTCTGCTCATTTGCTGGATTTTCTTGCCGGTGAGATAGCCCTGTGTCAGTACTATTTCTCTGTTGCCTAATGCAAAGCACAACTGCTGGTTATTCTGGGAGCTGAACTCGGAGCGTCTGCTGGGGAAGGTAGACCTCAAGATCCGAGCAGCAGCGTATTGATTCCATTAGCAGAATTTACAGATCTACTGACAGATCCCTTTTAACACAGTCACTTTCCCAGAATTAAAGTTCTCCTCAGAGCATCTGTCGCTGGTCTAGGCCAATAGATGGCATAAGGTACTCAGGCTAACATCCTAAGAGGACAGAGGAGGCCAGAATACACTTTGTACACAAGCCAGGATTTTCGGAGGGTATGCGTGAGTCAAATTCCAGGTGTCTGACTTGGGATACCTTGGGAAGATCTCATTTTCAGAAGCACGTCCTGTGCACGTCCTGTGCCACGTGTTCTTATTTTACTCAGTCACAACTGCAGCATTTTCCAAGATCCTTCTCTGCTCTAAGCAGTTAGGGTCAAATCATCCACATTTTTGGTAGGATTTGGTGAGTGTTGATATCCTAAGCTCACTAGGAAGCAGGGGTGGCTTTTCAATTTTGCGAGGGGTATTTAGTATCTGCTGCTGAGGGGAAGCTGCCCATTGCAGCAGTGTTGAAACTAGTAATCATTTGTGATGAGAATGGAGGGGGTTTTATAGAGAACTGTATCGTTTCCTCGTTGCCTTCTACTTTTCTAGATTTTACTTCTCAAAAAGGTGGTACTTGGGGTAGTGGAAGACAATTGGCTAATAAGGAAAAAAACTTCGTAGTTGCTATATCTAAGCTCCTGCTGAGATAGCACTGTGGGTAGGCAAAGATGATTTTATGTTCTGAAACTGTGTAAATTATTTGTATATAGGTAGGTAGCTAAATGATGGTAAAAGAGCTTTAACTGACAGTAATCATGCCTAGCTTTTATTATGATGCTTGTTATCTATAGATTTCAAAACAGTTCTTTATAAAAAGAGGTGCAGTAACATTATTTCAATTTTATTTTCAGTTGCAGGAATCAAAGAATGGGAAAGATCCAGAAATAATATCCAAATTCCGTAAGTCACAGTTCTTTACTTGTCTGTTAGACCTTCTTTATACAGGCTGAACTGATTTGTCTAAGTTGATCTTAAAATAGGAAAAATCCATATGTATTCATAGCAGCGGACATTAAAGCTTTTTTTGAAGAGACTGTCTTCCTTGAACACCATATCTAAATGTCAATATCTTGTTATCAATCTCAGCACTAAGACAACCCACAGAAATGGTAGCAGCCCTTCAACTTCCTATTTGTGAATGTGGGCAAAAGAAAATCAGTGAACGGTGGCTTTCAGCTGAACTGATGCAAAGTCCGGTGTGATCCCTAGCATTATTCCTGAGACAGGTAAGGTCAGATGTTTTCCTAAGATGTCCTTTGTAGAAACAGAGAGGTCCTGAAGGAGAAGCATTTCTTTGCTCACACTCTCTACGACTTAACAAATTTCCCAGGGCAAGAAGAATAAAACCACCTCAAACCTAAACAGATAATAAATCAGTATTAAACCACCGATATCCCCTTAGCTGTGGAATTGCAGCTATAGGCAAGGTAAAATCAACTATTAATACCCAGCACCAAGACCGTGGGCCAGTTTCAGCCCCAATACAAAACAAGGTTCAGCAGCGATGGAGCAGAGCTGCAGAAGCACCTTAAGCCCATACGGAGAGTGGAGACAGCCGGGCTTTCCCCGCTCAGCGTTGGTGCATCTGCCAGAGGTGTGCTCTTTGTTCTGGCTGAGCCCCCAGCGAAGCTGGCCTTGGACACGTTGCCTGCCTCTGTGCTGGGATCACTGCCAGAGACCGCTGCCACCGCTCCTGTGACTGCCTGCTATTTGCATCCCTCCTCCCTGCCAGCTGAGCAAGCTGAGCCCCACATGCTCTCAGGTAAAACAAGTGGGGGTTAACAAGGAGCACGTGTGAAAAGCAGATGCTCTGCAGTCTGATGTGAGCTAGGGTCAGAGGGAGAAGCAGACTGTATCCTGTTGGGCAAAGGCCTCCCTAACAGCCTGTCCTTGCTCTCAGTTACTTGAAAACAGGTTGTGGCCATGCTTGCTTATTGTTTTTTCTCCCGGAATCCCTCTCTAGCTAAGCCCATTTGTTTGCAGCATGCCTCCTGTCTAAAGGCTCTTGATTTAAAGAACTTGTTTACTTGCTGCTGCGGCACGTATATTAAAAAGACCTGCCCAAGGCTAATGACTAGAAACAAGGCTCAAGTCTCTAAACTCACATCATTCCCCGTCAGTTATAGGACGTCTGCCAAGGACACAAAACAGAGCTCATGAATAAATAAAATGTATTCCACTAACCTGTGGATATTTTCTTCTTGTCTTTGCCCCATCTCTTTGTTCTTATTTCTTGTTCTTCATTCATTTTTTTTTCTGTTTAGCCTCTTTCTCCTTTTAATTTATGGGATCTCCTTATTTTCTACCTGTGTTGCCTCTTTGCTTTCTGAGGGGGGGGGGGGGGAAAACCCCCNGGGGGGGAAACACCCCCAGAAAACCAGGCAGGTTGCTGTCTGATTACCCTTGTCTGGTTCTGTGTAGAGGGCCAAATCCTCAGCTGATAGAAACTGCCTTTGACCTGTTCCCGTCAATGATTCTGCACCAGTTAATGTCAGTTGATCATCTACTCCAAGGTGTAACCCCAGCATCCTTCTTCATTTTTTACCATTTATTCTTTTTTATACCCCATTTTCTTCTGGCCCTTTTTATTTTTCCAACTTTTACTGATGCTTATTCCCTTTATACTCTACTGTCCATTTTATCTGAATATGTTCTACACTGTCTTCTTTTACCATCATTCATAATATGTCTAAAGTCCTAACAGTAGTGTGTTAAACTGCTGTCATCTGTCATTTGTGAATAATGTGCTCATTTTTAGTTAGAAGGGAGTTCTGTATGTGACAGTTGCATGTAATCGTTTTCTTTTGTTTTTCATTCTACTCTAGAAAAGATGACTTCTAAAACATTTATCTTGCTTGGAGGCGAAAATGGTGTTGACCATGTTGGTCTTAGTTTCTGAGGAAGCTCGTTACACAGTCATGATCTTATTTTCAAGAGAGATTTGTCTTCTGGAAAGATAAGCTGTATCATTTATGTTAGAAGATCGCTTTGTGATCACTGTTCTTGTTCTGGAACTTAGTTTACTCTGGATTCAGGCCATTTGCTCTGTTACAAGTAAAGCCTGAGACCTTGAATTTCATGTGCTACTCTGCAAGGAGCTAGGGTAAGTCTGGAGTAAGCATGGTGGTCTCCGTGGTTGAAGTGTTGGTGCTGTTGATATAAAAGATTGTGGAAAGCTTCACTCATTTTGGCCTCTCTAAATTGTTTCTCTCATGGATATCTGTCTGCTAGGTACTCCTGATGTCCTTAGTCTTAGCATGATTTTCTGTTCTCCATTCCTTTATCTGCAACTCTCCAGCTCATCTTCTTGCCCTTCACCTCCAAGTGCCTTATCCATTTTGCCTTCCCATCCCTGGCAGGTGAGTGGAGACTGAGGTGAGAGGTCTTGATGTACCAGCTCTCATAGCTGCTGCGGAATTGCTGGGAGGGGGCACAAAGAGAGTCTGTTATGTGTCAGCCCTTGGGACTCCCTTCTGTTCAGAGTGGCCGCGCGCCCTGACTGCAGACATCAGCCTCACTTCAGTTTGCTCTGTGTCTGTGGCCACCTCTTCCAGGCAGTTTTATGTCTTAAATGTTGAACTTGGGCAGGGGGAGCTGCCAGATTTTGATCCAGCAGAATTGCTCCACATGCAGTGGCAGTCAGGCAGCATTGCACCACCCTTTCCTCTGCCAGCAGCAGCAAGAAATGCAGGTGTCCCCTCTCGCCCTGCAAGGGCAAGGTGTGAGCGCTCTGGAGGTATACTTATTCTGCTGCAGCCATGTGTGCTCTAAACAGGATTGCCTCGGGGTAAAGGCTAATAAATGCAATTTTCTTTTTTTCCCTTTTTTGGAAATGTTTTGGTCTTACCAGCCTGCCAGTAAAAACCAGCAAAGGCCACATGGACAAAACGGAGTGTGGCTAGTTTAAGGAGGACAGGTTCTTTATCATCTGAGACAGAGAGAGTTTTGCTTACCTTTTTTTTTTTTCCTCTTTTGTACATTTTTGTCCCTTGTTCATCAACTTGAACAAGCAATTTAGATGCCAACTGATATCTTAAAAACTGGTTAATTCTTCCGTGTGTTTAATCATTCTAGCCCTGTGCTACTCTAAAGACAGGCTCAGAGCTCAACCTGTGCAGAGGATTGCTTGTCTTCTCTTTTGGTTCTTACTAAAAGCAAAGCAAGGACAGAGGCTTTACGGACCTGGGAATGTTGAAAGTAGAACATGTTGACCTGCTACATGACATTGAACAGGTCACTTCTGGAGCCTCAGGTTCAGCTTCCAAAGCATGGAGCTCAAGGCATCTGCCTCACAGCACTTTTACGTTAATAAAGTGCTGTGAGATTTATGGATAAAAACTGTCTTGTATGTAATAGTCTTGTAAAACTTAGTATTAGCAATTTGCTGCCCCGTATAGGAGGCATTTTATATTTCTCTGTTTTTTTGTTCTTTTTCTCTGAGCCTAACAAATTGATTGCTGCTGTTCATGTAACTACAGGCAGGTTACCTGTGGGAGGCAGATAAGCAACTCAGGAAAAATTTATGACAGCTTTGATTTGCATGGAGGAGTTAAGGCACAGCCTGGGTAGTTTGGCAAAAATTGGAAGCAATTCTGATAGCTCTGTTCTGCTCCTTGCTTCTCTTCTACCTCCTCTCCTTGAGCTGACAAGAGCTGATGCTACTTCCAGAGGTGTTAACAGCTTTGAAGGCTTCAGCTCAGAAACCTCCTTGATACCAGGGGAGAGCGTATTGCAGAGGGCAAGGGCTTTCTCACTCTTGACTTTAGTGAGAGAAGAATCGACCTCATAGTTTGTGAGATGCAGTGATAAATCTACAATATTACTTTAATGTACAATAATTGTCAATCATTATGTTTAAAAGAGGGGTGTGTGTGGAGGATCGGATATGTCCCAAAGAAGATTCCTTTTTATTGAAGGTTTTATTATATCTTGTATCTTCTTTTTTTTTTTTAATTAAAATTCTTTAGTTATCTGAATCATTGTAACTGCCAATTTAACTGGATTACAAGTCCAAAGCTGCTTTGTCATTTTATGAACTCTATTTATTGCCAGTTGAAAGAAGAACAAATAGAGCCATAAGTTAGGTTTTGATTTTGAAAATAACTAACTCATTACTGCAGCATAAATTTAAGCCAGTCCTCCATGTTCTAGCCCTAGCTAATGACAAGCATTGAATGATGGTTTCAGCATGACATTTTAGTGGCAGACACCTTTTTCCCTGAATCAGCTGCTGAAAAGGATGCTGCATTGTATATTCTTCTTAAGCTGAGAAGATCTGTGTGTCTCCCTGTCCAGTGCAATATTTGCACTGAAAAGGACAGCCAGTATGGATCAATACTGCTCTTTTAATTCACCTATTGAATTGGTAAAAGCTTGAGCTGAACAAGGGGGATAGCATGGGTCCTTGCTGGTATTTTAGCTCAGTGCCATTAGTCTGGAAACAGCGGAAAATTAGTCTGGAAAGTAGCGGTGTTTATGGTCTCATTTTTTGTAAGCTGTTCTTTTCAGGGAGTTGTGATTTTGTTTTACCATTTGCTGTCTGTTAGGCCAGGCAGAGAGCAGTTTTTCCAACTTATTTCAATTAATTTGTTAGGATGACAGAGAAGTACAAAACTAAGGACTAAATAGCTCTTTGGGTCTCCTAGTACATTTGACACTCCAATAAGAGTTGTTTTGGGACACAATGAAACCTGTGAATCTTAAAAATGTGAAAAGCTTAATCTGCAAGCACTTGCTGCTAGGCAAAATGCTTAATCCTGGCTCTCTGGGATGCTCCATCCATCTCCTGGCTGTGAAGCCAGCCTTTTCTGAGGCCTTCTGTAAGTGCCAGAGGCAGGGGATGTTTTTCAGCCTTCTGAAGCTATCAGTTATCCTTGGAGCTGAGCAAAAGCTCCAGTTCAAGGTAATACTTAAGCACAAGTTTATTCACTAGCTTGTAGGAATTCCAGTGAAAGAGACTCTTTTTGCTTGTGTATATCCACCTCTATCTGAAAACTTTGTACTGAGTCTCACCTGGCACCTCTGACAGCTCCTGGCCCTAGGCCTGAGACTTGGATCTTAGGCAATCATCAGACATGTTTCTCTTAGTGATAAATCTTACTGATTTCAGCTGGTACCCAGTGTTTATGTATCCAGATACAAAGTCTGAACTTTAAAGATCTTCAGCATCCCTGGGGCCTGTGGGAAACTGCTGCACAAATGAAGTGAGAGAGAGAAGTCATCATTTTTCTCTCCAAGGTTTTACTGAGCACATACTGAAGTGCTTCATTCAGACTTGGACCAAAAGAAAGAAATGTAATTTCAGGTTTCTCCTTCTTCCTCCCAGTGAGGTGCGGATTAGCACTGCTGCTAAGGCCAAACAGGTTTTTGCTTAAAGTGGTGTTCAGTGGTACTTTGCTTCAAGCAGCAGCTTATAAAGGGAAACTAGCCACTTAAACCAAATATGTATTGCTTTTAAATTAGTTTCTTCCAATGCACTGCATATGCTTAATTAAATGTAATTCTTCCTCTGAAGATATGTAGTTAGGGTCTCAGATCTTCCTCCAGATGTGTTGGTATGAACTGTCCCCATATTGTGGCGCCTTTGAAATCTGAGGGGCTCATTGTGGGAGTTCATGAATCTGTCTAGCTGAAGTTTAGCTCAGGCAAAAACCTAAGAAACCCTTCATCCTGTTAAAGTCTTCCGCAAAACCTCTGCTGATTTTTTGGGATTAGGATTTATCCAGCCACCTGTCTTCATTTTTCTTCTCCAGACATTTGTATGGGTCATCTTAGACATTAGAAAAATATGTTTATAAAAATAAAGAGGGAGAAGGAAGGAGAGGAAGGGCTGTTTCTGGCTTCTGAAATTCCTTCTAATTTGGTTTGGCATTATATTCTATTCCAAACATTCTGTCATTGGAAGGCAATAGTAAAAATGACACCTGAGTAACTTTATAAGGCCTGACACTGGGGGGCTGACTGAATGGAAAACAGCTCTGTAGAGAAGGACGTGGGCATCTTGGTAGGCAACATGTTGAACACAAGTGAGCAGTGTGCCCTCACAATGAAGGCCAGCTGCACCCTGGGCTTTATTAGCAAGGCTGTAGCCAGCAGGTCCACACAAGCAGTTATTCCTCCCTGCTTGGCGCTGTGAGACTGTATCTGAAGGACTGTGTCCGGAGTTGGGCTCTCCGCTACAGACATTGACATACTGGATTGAGTCCCACAGAAGGCCATCGAGATGGTTGGTGGTTGAAGCACACAGCATACAAGAAGAGGCTGGCAGGGATGGGTTTGTTCAGTCTAGAGAGGAGAAGGTGCAGCGGGAACCTTACTGTGGTCTACAGTTACCTGATGGGTAACTTTTTGCAGAGATGCACAGCAATGGGATGCAAGCCAGTGAACCCAAGTTGGTACAAAAGAGCAACTGATTAGACTTTAGGAAAAATATTTTCACCATAAGAGGGTTCCAACGCTGGCCCAGGTCGCCCAGAGTATTTGGGAAATCCTGGGGATATTCAAAACTCAATTGGCCCTGAATACCCTGCTCTAACTGGACCAGCTTTGAACCTTGGGTTGGACAAGATGACCTCCAAAGGACCTTTTCAACACAAATTAGTTTGTGATTCTACCTAGAAAGTCAAGAGGAGGGGTGGAACAAAGCGATGTCCGGTATAGGAGCGGTGAGCATGTGTCCCAAAATCTGAGCGCTCCAAGGAATTGAAGCTTCTAGAGGCCTAAGTATGGGTAAGGCTTACACAGTGGCTCCGAACAGTATGTCTCCAGAGCCTGGTCTGCATCTAACATTTCTGTAGCACCATGCTACAGTCTGTCTCCCACTCTGAGATAGCACCTGATGGACACAGCTGGCTGGCTTGACCTGTAGCATGCTGGACCAGCTGTTCCCAGTGTTGGCTGGAAGGCTGTGTCCAACTCCATTTTTGCATCTGGAGGTTTCTATGCTCAGGAAAGTTTCTCTTGCAGATATTCTCTCCAGCAGCCTCCACATAGCCTTCCTTAGTGTGTGACCTCGTGTCATGCATGCTCACACATTGTAAAAGTTACTTGGATGCTTTTTAAGTGATTGTAGGATCAAAGCAGAATGCAGGACTTACGTAAGTGAGATCTGGAGCTCTGCTTTAGAGTTGTCTTGGGTCAAGAGAATTTTTTTTTGAGCAATACAGACTCCTTTACTGAAATTAACGTGCTTCAAACACAAATGTTTTTACAGTTTTTCAGTTGAAGGTTTCACCCAAAATATCCACAATAACAATTGCTTGTGTTCTTGTTGCCTAAGAGACTCTGCAAGTATCAGGGAATTTCACCATGGTAAAGAAAATCTTTGTTTATCTCTGAGATTAATAGACTTTTTTCAAAACATAAAAAAATAGATAACATGTAACTTTAGCTGCTCAGGCTGCCAAGTAAAATTAGATATATAGCAAAGGAAGAAGCTGAACTGTTATGGAGAATTTGTAGATAACCTGTTCCTCCTGTCCACCCTCAGTGACTCCATCCCATCCCAAACCTACTCTAAGTATATACATCCATGGGCCTGGACCGCAGCACAGCATGCTTAAGTAGATGTTAGGAAAATAATTTTGAGAGAACAAGGGCATTCAAGCACTGGACTAGATTCCACAGCCTCTCTAGGCAGGCTTTATCATGGAAGATTAAATAAACATCTGTCAAAAATCCTTTAGGAATAACTGATCCTGCCTTGAGGTGGGGGAGGACTTGAATTATATTACTCTTCAAGGTCCATTCCTGACCGAATTTCTGTAGTCGATAGTATATTACTAACATAACCATTTTATTTATAAATAAAAAACCCCTAAGTGACACAGATACACCCATAACAATATTGTGGGGAGAGGATTTTTTTAAGCAGATTATCCCAAAGCCAGGACTTTACAGAATAAAACTACAATGGATTCAAAAGTTATGGGTAGCCAATTGTTTAGCACTGTGCCATCTGCAGCTGAATTGTCCTTTTAGCTATTTTGGTCCTGTGGCTGAGTGCCAGTGAAGGTCTGACTGGTAGCACAGGCAGGACTGATTTCACATGTCTCCTAACAGTTTTTTCTGCTATGATGTGTTACAACAAAGTCTTGGGCTTTATGTTCATAGATATCTCTTCCCAGCATAAGGTGGAAAAGCCCTGCTTTATGGGGTGCATAGATTTGTCATTGTTCAGAACAACATTTTCACCCAGGGAAACTGTTGTGATTGGACTTTGTGTCCTTCAGAAATATTATCTTGCTTCTAAAAAGAAAAAAAGAAAAAAAAAAGAAAGATTAGGAGGGGGAAGAGAGAATCTAGAAGCAGAAATGATCAACAGTCCTGCAGCATCAGGAGTCATCTGTGCTAGGAACTGGAGGACAATTCCTCAGACTCCAAAGTGAGAAATAAGAATAACTAATTTTCCTTTACAATTAGGAAACGTAAGATGGGCTAATGAATGGAAAATTTTGAATATCAGGTCAATCTTCCTGGCAGTGAGTTAAATCTTAATTTTAACTCTCTGTTCCCCTTCCACAAGAGATAAGAATATTCTGAATTTCACCAAAAATCCATATTCCTTTCCTTAACATGGAAGAGTTATAGTTCACTGTGGGTGTAGAATCATAGAATAATAGGATCATAGAATGGTTTGGGTTGGAAGGGACCTTAGAGATCATCTAGTTACAACCCCCCCTGCCATGGGCAGGGGCACATTCCAGTAGACCATGTTGCTCAAAGCCCCATCCAACCTGGCCTTGAACACTGCCAGGGATGGGGCATCCACCACTTCTCTGGGCTACCTGTTCCAGTGCCTCACCACCCTCCCAGTAAACAATTTCTTCCTAATATCTAATCTAAATCTACCCCCTTCCAGTTTAAAGCCATTACCCCTTGTCCTATCACTCCATGCCCTTGTAAAAGGTCCCTTTACAGCTTTCCTGTAGGCCCCCTTTAAGTACTGGAAGGCTGCTATAAGGTCTCCCCAGACCCTTCCCTTCTCCAGGCTGAACAACCCCAACTCTCTCAGCCTGTCTTCGTAGGGGTGGTTCTCCAGCCCCCTGATCATCTTCATGGCCCTCCTCTGGAACCACTCCAACAGGTCCATGTCTTTCTTACACTGGGGGCTCTGGAGCTGAACGCAGTACTCCAAGTGGGGTCTCAGGAGAGCAGAATAGAGGGGGAGAATCACCTCCCTCGACCTGCTGGTCATGCTTCTTTTGGTGCAGCCCAGGATACGGTTGGCTTTCTGAGCTGCAAATGTACATTGCTGGGTCATGTTGAGCTTCTTGTCAACCAACACATCCAAGTCCTTCTCCTGAGGGCTGGCCTCAATCCATTCTCTGCCCAGTCTGTATTTGTGCTTGGGATTGCCCCGACCCATGTGCAGGACCCTGTGCTTGGCTTTGTTGAACTTCACGAGGTTCGCACAGGCTCACCTCTCAAGCCTGTCAAAGTCCCTCTGAATGGCATCCCTTCCATCTAGCATGTCAACTGCACCACACAGCTTGGTGTCATTGGCAGTCCTACTGTGCATGTCGCTGACAAAGGAATATGTTGATGTATCAACTTATATGTATTCCATGTCATTTTTTCCTATATAGAAAATTATCTGATGCTGGGATCATGTATCAGATGTTTTTGACCCCTGGTGGTACTACAAATTACCACAGTAGGTATAACAATAGGATTTTATGTTCATCGTGCTTATTGGAGAAGCACTTGAATGGAAACGACGGAGGACTCAGTGGAAAATGGGGTACAGGTTATTAATTTGAGGAAGGGATTTATAGAAACTGCCCTTATCACAGAGATCCTTTGACCTACAAGTTACAATATTCACTTCAAACAGTACTTCTTGTTTTGAAACTGTGCTCTTGATGGGTGTCATTAAGAAGACCTGGCAAACAAGAGTATTGCAAAAAAACTAACCAGGAGAGAGACAATTTTTTTTACCATGAAAGCACAGTGATGCTGACCTGGTTGTAATAATGCCTTTGGGATCTTCTCATCTTCTCAAATATTTCTGTGAACTTCAGCAATTGGGACAATATAGCTCGAGGAAATGCTTAATGTGGTCAGCTCTCTGTGGAAGCCAACAGGTGTCATAACTGCAGCATTACAACTGTGCTTAATTAGTGGGGATTTACAGGTAGATTTTCAAGCAAACACATTTTAATCTGTCATTTCCACTTAGTTAAGGTGGATAATGATCTTTTAATTTATATGAACAGAATATAAATTGCAGAGCCTTTTGAATGTTGCAAGGTGCGAACCTTGTTAACTGTTGTGATGTGTGCTGTCTCTAGGAGCTTTTCAAGTTAGGGAGAGGATACCTTTTTCTTTTTTTTTTTTTCTTTTAATCCTTTTGCAAGGTGACATTCTGATAACTGGGTGGTATTAGATCTCACTTCCTGCTCTTTATGTATATGAGAAAGAAATTCAGGTCACAGACTGCATTCCCAAAGAAGCTTCTGTCAAGTTGATGCTAGAGCTGATGCTTTTTTCCCTTGCCCCTTTGTCATACCCACCCCTTGGCATATACTCTTCCCTTGCCACCACCCTCATAGTGAAAATCAGCAGAATTTCACTTTGGGAGGATTCATTTTACCTAGTATTAGCCACATTCAAGTTAGACACCTTATGACATTACTCATATAGGCCGCTTATCTAGTCAATGCAGCGATGGACCCCACCTCTGGTGATTCACCCCACCTGAAAACAAATGCCTAAGCTAACTGGTATGAACCATGGGCTCGAGATGCTTATTTGTCTATCCTTGCTTGTGTTCTTTTACTCTGAGTTATAATAGCTCCATTTCTTCCTTATACAGTCTTTTGGAAGAGGTGATTTTTAAAAAAACCCCATATTTTGCCTCGAACACTATTTTTCCACAGGTACAGAAATTTAAATACTTTTACATTTTATTGTCAGCAGTGCTCCTAGCAGCTATTGTTGTTTCCAAATGATGATAATTTCTTTCTGTTCTCCATTTTATTGCAAAGATGCATAAACATTTGACAGAAATTCAGTTTCTAAAACAGTCTGGTGACATCAGTAGAATTGTACTGGGGTGAACTTAGGCAAGTAGGCTTACTTGGAAGTAACATCAGAACAAAATTTGGCCCTGGATGTTTCAACTCAAGTTTTATTCACCTAAGGTCTTCTGGGAGTTTGTACTGAATCCATTTTAAGAGAAATGTAGTTGCATAATTCTATTATTTTCATGGCATCTTAATGCAATATTCTGGATAAAGGATGTCATTGCCAATGGAATATAAAAAATAAATTACAACTGAGCAAATAATTTAGCTGATAAATTTATCCTCTTTGCCTCACAGAATGTCCATAAACACAGAGCAGTTTCCTCAAATGGTCTTGCTATTTATCATAGATGACTTTTTTAAGTTAACTTCTGCCTCCACAGACTCTTTGCAAATGATTTTACAGTTAACTTAACTGTGTTGAATATTACAAAGGAGAAGAGTTGGTGGTTACAGCTTTATCACAATGAAAGAGGCTGTGCCAAGTAATATCGCCTTACATTTTTTAAGGCTTAATTGTGTGTGCTAAAGCAGTTATTACTGCCCAGTTGACAGAGAATAGCTTAAGTCATACTAACCAGGTTTCAGTCCAAATCCTTAATTGTGATTGATCAAGTAAATTATACATGCATTTAGATGTTTTACTATGCTCAATGAGTCAGAAAGCATAGACAGGACTTTTAGGTGGTGCATTAAAGAAGTATTTGCCCTATTGATGTCAGACACAGAAAATCCTGTGGTAGATTAGAAAGTCCTGTTTTAAATTAAGTTAGTTAGCCAAGATCATTCTGATCTTTCCTATCCTTCCTGTTTAATGGTGCCTCACCTGGAGCACCAGTTCTGATCCTTTCTATTCTTCCTGACTGATGGTGCGTTGCTCTTGGCAGGAAAATGAATCACTGACCCGATACAGTCAAAAGTGAGCCAAAGTGAGGAGGGGATACTTCCTCAAACGACCACCGAAGACCACCCAAGACCCCTGCACCTGCAGAGAAGGCATCTGATGTGTCATGGTTCCGTGATCCTATGCATACGCATTAGTCAGTTTGAATACGTACTAGGTAGGAGTAGTTTAATAAATTAGATGCAATTGTTACTGTATAAAAGGGACACACCTGATGAATCTGGTGTGCTTGGTTTGTGGAAAGTCCACTGAGCACCCTGCACAGAATAAAGCAATATCTCTGCTGAGTGTGTGAGATTGGTCTATTGCACACCAGGTAATGAATCTGCTTTTAGGACAACACTATGATAAGTGGACAAATTGAAACACTTAAAACATTAGTGAAAATGTTGATCCTGAGCTGAAGTTTGTTAGGGTCATATCCACAGCTTCTTTAAAGTACTTAGGTGTCTAAAGCTGCACGTGTATAGCTAGGGTGATTTGTAGAAGCTCTTAACTGTCAGGAAATTAGCAGAAGTTAGAGGCTACGTGGTTGTCTGAATCATTAGGAGGCAAAGTCTGGTGCCTGAGGATGGTTGGGTGCCCAAATAAGACTCTTCAGGGTGAGTTTGCTCAAAACTCAGTTTTCTCAATTGGGAACCCTAAAATAGAAAACTACTAAGATCATCAGATTCTTTGGGAAAAAAATATCCTTGAGCTCTGGAAATAGTTTATAGAGTTCAGAGATTTGCATGCCCTTTCAAGCTCATGTCAGTATTGTATCCCTCTTTACTTCATTGTGAGTAGGACTAGGCCCTTTTTAATTACATTCTTTCAACTTAGAGGAAACCATCCCGAAATGTGAACTTTCGTAGTCTTGAGAGGTTTATGAAGTGCTACTGTATAGCAAGCAGGAGGTGAGGCTATAGACAATGTAGCCATGAAGCAGGTAGAAAATCTGTAGGGATGTGCTGTCTTTGAATATTTTAAGTAGCAAAGCCCAACTTAGTCTATCCAACTGTAAATCTGTTCAACTTTCTTTCCATTGTGCCTGGATAATCGCAGACAGATTAATGCTAACAAAAGCTGAAACTGTCCCTGTTTGGAATTGCCAGTAGCTGAGGTACTACCATGCTCAAATGTGCAACATGTCAAAAAAGATGCACTGAAGCTTGCAGTGTGGGACCTCACAGAATATGGGGACTTTGTGTAGAGAATATGTGAAAGATAACTGAGAAAGGGAAACTTTGCTGACAAATGGATTTGTGGTATGGGGATCCACATTGCCACTAAAAATCTTCTATGGGTTTGTTCCAGAAGAGGTTGGAAACCTACCACTTTAGGGTATCTTACACATCTGTGGCATAGCTCTCTCAAAGGGACCATATATACAAACACTGTCTCTGTGACTTGCCTTTTGTGAGCTTTAGGGATCTCACAGCATGCTAAAAGCCGAGAAATTTGCAATCCCCCTTCCAAGCCAGACAATGGGCCTGTGGCCTCACCAACAATGTATGACTGCAGAAGCCCTGGCTTGAGCCCATCCCCAAATTGACTGGGAAGAGTTGGATCCTGTCGTTCTCCTTTTTATTTTAATGTTTGTGTCCTTTTCACACAGCTTTCCTTATGACTGGCTTTTATTTAGCCCTCAAGCTTAACATTTGGAACTTCTATTTGTTGTTTTTTTTTTTTTTTTCATCATCTTGGCAAATAATGTTGATTCTTCCAGTAAGCATCTTTCTTTTGTGTTTTGTTTCATTTTCTGTTCTATATGAGTTCTTATCCAGTAGCTTATTGAAACAACTGAAGCAATTAAAGCAACTAAGTAACTAACATCTGGTATGTGTTTGCTTACTCTCTTATACTCTCTCCAGGGCAAGAAGTGTGTGCTTTGGAATGGTTAGCAGTTTATTATGTTATATACGAATACTTGTTGTTTACAAAAGATCAAAGAGGTTAATGTTGCACTTCAAGTTGAGAGTTGCAAAGCTTGTGGTAGCTCTATGTTCTTAGGATGTTCATGACACAGGCTTTGGCACTCCAGGAAAACATCGTTTCCAGCTGAGCACAGTTTTACCCTTGAGTAAAAAAGTTGATTGATTGAGTAAAGGGTTCCCTTGAGTAGAGATCATGTTGTGCTGAGACAGAAGTTGTCATCTGTGGTCTTTGCCCTGCGGCTGGAGTCACTTGTTTAAATGCCACAAATTGTTCTGATGGTGCCTGGCACAACAATGTCCTGGTCCATGGCTCAGGGATCAAGGTCCCTGCAAGCCAAACAAGACATTCTTCAGATCATTAAGCTCCTCTTGACATAGTTGCCTTAATCTAAAAATGACTTAATAGCAGTATTATAGCAGGTTCCGGATCATGGCCTTCCTAAGCAAGATCCATTTTCTCTCTGTATCTTGCACAAATTCTTCTCCTTGAGAAGCTGGCAGCACATGGCTTAGACAAGTGTACTCTTCACTGGGTAAAAAACTGGCTGGACAGAAGAGCCCAGAGGGTTGTGGTGAATGGAGTTAAATCCAGTTGGTGGTGGGTCACAAGTGGTATTCCCCAGGGGTCGGTACTGGGGCCAGTTCTCTTTAATATCTTTATCAATGATCTGGATGAGGGGATTGAGTGCACCCTCAGTAAGTTTGCAGACAACACCATGTTGGGTGGGAATGTTGATCTGCTTGAAGGTAGGAAGGCTCTACAGAGGGATCTGGACAGGTTGGATCAGTGGGCTGAGGCCAATTGTATGAGGTTCAACAAGGCCAAGTGCCGGGTCCTGCACTTGGGTCACAACCCCATGCAATGCTACAGGCTTGGGGGAGAGCAGCTGGTAAGCTGCCTGGTGGAAAAGGACCTGGGGCTGTTGTTGACAGCCAGCTGAATATGAGCCAGCAGTGTGCCCAGGCGGCCAAGAAGGCCAACGGCATCCTGGCCTGTATCAGAAAGAGTGTGGCCAGCAGGAGCAGGGAAGTGATCATCCCCCTGTACTCAGCACTGGTGAGGCCACACCTTGAGTACTGTGTTCAGTTTTGGGCCCCTCACTACAGGAAAGACATTGAGGTGCTGGAGCGTGTCCAGAGAAGGGCAACGAGGCTGGTGAGGGGCCTGGAGCACAAGTCTTCTGAGGAGCGGCTGAGGGAACTGGGGTTGTTTAGCCTGGAGAAAAGGAGGCTGAGGGGAGACCTTATTGCTCTCTACAACTACCTGAAAGGAGGTTGTAGTGAGGTGGGTGCTGGTCTCTTCTGTCAGGTGGCTGGTGATAGAATGAGAGGAAATAGCCTCAATTTGCGGCAGGGTAGGTTTAGATTGGATATTAGGAAAAATTTCTTTACTGAAAGGCTTGTTAGGCGTTGGAACAGGCTGCCCAGGGAAGTGGTGGAGTCACCATCCCAGGAGTTATTCAAAAAGCATGTGACAAGGCACTTCAGGACATGGTTTAATGGGCATGGCTGATGGTTGGACTCGATCTTAAAGGTCTTTTCCAACCTAAATGACGCTATGATTTTATGATTCCAAACTAAGACTAGGGTGCCCTCAAAACAAAGCAGTAAATTGTTCCTCACTAAAGTTATTATACAGAGCAATTACATGCAGGTACTATTATGAATATCATCTGCATAATCAATATGGTTTTATATTATTATCTCAGCAGTAAGTTAGAGTCTAGTGTACTAAGGATTTGTTGAGCACTAAGTTCTTGCTTTAGTTATTTTGGAATAAAACTTACTTTGTTTTTGTTACGGTCAGAAGCATGCCTGGTTTTTATAGTACTGGCTTACATTGCTAGTGCTCTCATCTTAATGAATTGCTGAAAGTGAAGTAGAGATTTTACTCACTGGAATTAATCAATAAGTAGAGTCTTTTTGGTTTTGAATATACTTTGACCTCCAGTCCCTGAGATTTTTATTATTTTTTTTTTAATTTATAGTGTTGTAAAACACAGCTTGGCTCTAGATCATGAGTGAAGTGTGGTACTGTTTATCAGCTGAGTCCTGCTGCCCTTCATCTGTGAGAAGAGATCAGTGCTTTTATTTTATGTCTTAATCATTCCTAAAAGCTGAGCCTTGGGAAATGCTTGGAGCAACTGTGTCTTACAATCATTCTGTTAGCTAGTAAATACCTGTCTTCAAACTACATTTTAAGATGTAAAATCACTTCTATGTACACAGTTTATCATGCCATAAAACCCGACTGTTCTCTGTCTTGCTTAGTTAGAAAGCAGTATGTCTCATATAGTGCCTTCCCTACCCCACTATGTCTTAGCAGAACAAGAACTTTATCTTGATTGTATGGTGGGATAGGCACACAGTGAAATTAATGTTTCAAACTAATTTGGATTTAAGATAAGTTGTTTAAAGGGACTTGTAATGTGACCACAAAAAGAAATGCTTCTTCCCATTTCTCAGAATAATATTTTTCTTTCACTATATAAATAAAGCTCACTCTGGATAGAGATCTGTTTTTGCAGAATTAATTACCAGAACAAATATGTAGTTTCAGCATCTTCTGGGCCTGGCTGTTCATGTGTTATACATGTCAGTAGTTATACACAGGGAGATTACTATAAGATTTTCAGTAGCTTTAGTTGGAATGAGTCCCATGAAGAAGCAGAAGTAGAATACATGACGTTTATAGCATCAGACCCTGTGTTCCTACTTGTATGAAGGACTATCAAAAAATAAAACAAGGAAAATAGTAAGAGAGAATAGCACTGAGTAGATCTCTAGTGATGTTTGTGACAAACTGTATTGGGTTTCTGTGGCAAAGTTTTGGTAGCGGGGGTGGGGTGGGGTTGCAGGGGTGGCTTCTGATGAAAAGTTGCTAGAAGCTTCCCCTTTGGCTGACAGAGCCAATACCAGCCAGCTCTAAGGAGGACCTGCCACTGGCCAAGGCCAAGCCAATCAGTGATAGTGGTAGCACCTCCAGGATCACAGATTTAAGAAGGAAAAAAGTTGTGGGGCTCAGTAACGGCAGCTGGAGAGAGGAGTGAGAACAGGTCAGAGAAACAACCCTGAAGACACCAAGGTCAGTGAAGAAGGAGGAGGAGGACGTGCTCCAGGGGCCGGAGCAGAGATTCCCCTGCAGCCTGTGGTGAAGACCATGGTGAGGCAGGCTGTCCCCCTGCAGCCCATGGAGGTCCACGGTGGAGCAGATATCCACCTGCAGCCCATGGAGGACCCCATGCCAGAGCAGGTGGATGCCTGAAGGAGGCTGTGACCCTGTAGGAAGCCCGTGCTGGAGCAGGTTTCTGGCAGGACCTGCGGATCTGTGGAGAGAGGAGCCCATGGAGCAGGTTTTCTGCCAGGACCTGTGACCTTACGGGGGACCCACGCTGGAGCAGTTTGCTCCTGAAGGACCGCACACCATGGAAGGGACCCATGCTGGAGCAGTTCGTGAAGAACTGCAGCCTGTGGGAAGGACCCACGTTGGAGAAGTTTGTGGATGACTGTCTCCCGTGGGAGGGACCCCATGCTGGAGCAGGGGAAGAGTGTGAGGAGACCTGCCCCTGAGGAGGGTGATGCAGCAGAAACAACGTGTAATGAACTGACCATCAACACTCGTTCCCCATCCCCCTGCACCACTGGGGAGGGTAGGTAGAGAATCTGGGAGTGAAGTTGCGCCCGTGAAGAAAGGAGGGGTGGAGGGAAGGTGTTTTGAGATCTGCTTTTATTTCTCATTACCCTGCTCTGGTTGATTGGCAATAAATCAAGTTCTTTTTTTCCCAAGTTGGGTCTGTTTTGCCCGTGACGGTAATTGGTTGAGTGATCTCTCCCTGTCCTTATCTCAACCCGGGAGCCCTTTGTTATATTTTCTTTCCCCTGTCCAGCTGAAGGGGGGAGTGATAGAATGGCTTTGGTGGGCACCTGGCATCCAGGCAGGGTCAACCCATCACACAAACCTAAAGAAACCCTTGCATGTTGTTGGAAGTTAAAGGCAAGGTGAGTGAGAAGATCATGGCTTAGAAAGTCCTTTGTAACCTCCCCCTAAATAGAAAAATGGATCTTTATTAAAACTTGATGTGCCTTAACTTGTGCCCTGAAACCCTGCCACCAGGGGCTCACAGTGATCTATTTCTCTCTTCTCACCCCATCTTGAAGGCACTGGAGTAGCAAGAAGGCAACAGAAGTCTTTTCCTTCATGGCAGCTGCAAGGAGTTGCTGCTCCTCTAAGCAGTAGGTGTTCTCCACCAGAGAGAAAATAAATCGTTGCATTTAACAGATACTACAAAACAGCCTCAGCTGGAGGGATTCAACTTCTGGCTGATAAACTCTTCAGCTCTCTGGGAAGTTTGGTGCTTTCCCTCTCAGCGAGGATCTGTACCTCCATTTCCTTCTCCTCTCTTTGGCATTTAATCAGAAGTTTGAATCCAGTTTTTAAGGCTTTTCCCATTTCCAACTTTTGTTATAATTAATAAGTGACAAGGACAACATTGCGTATGAGGGTTGACCCTACTGTGAAGCAGGATGGGGTTGTCTCCCTTCAGGTTTTGCTGCAGTAAAAGGAGGCTGGGAGCTCTGCAGCAGAGTAGGTCCCTCCAAGGCAAGCAGACCTACTGGATCCTCCCATCTGGGATGATAGACTTAGGATCAGTAGCTGGAAAATTACTCTACCTCCTCGATGCAACCAGTTCAGTCAGTTTGTTTTAAAAATGATGAGGAGGTCAGTTCCAGATTAGATAGAGGTGCCTAAGAAGTTGCATAGCGAGTTACTTTGGGTGACTGATGGAGCTGTAGCTAGCAGTGGTGGAGATGCAGACTTATCTCTGCTCGGGGTATTCACATTTGATTCATATCAAGAGGTCAGTTCAGCTCAGTTGAGCCTTCCCTTGTCCACAAGACCCCATGACTCTAGTCATTTGTTTGAAGGTATGGAAAGAAAACACTTGCAGTCTTTACAAATTCAGGGAGTGGAGCTATATGGCTCAAAAGAACTAGTCCATTAATACAAGTACCTGAGGCTGAATGAAAGCTGAATTGTTCTAGCTGACAGTGAATAAAGATTGTGGGGTGGGCTTATTTTTTTATTTTGCCTTCTACTTGTTCTGGTGGTATAAAGTAGGGCTCACCATTGAGGCCCAGTGTCCCAGCCATCCACTTTGGCACTTACTAAAGTCTACAGTGACTCCTGTTTGAGGAAAATGTCCCAGTTTCTTTTATGTAAAGCAGTGCTGGTGCTCCTCTTTCATGCTGACATACAGCAGGGATGCAACCATCGTGCATACACTACAAACAGGGAAATAGATATAACCTTAATGACCTTTGGTAACTCAGTCAGGAGACCTTGAGAAGCGACAAAAAATATTCAAACTCTAACATGTCCCAACTTTGAATCATAACTGGTGCTATTGCAGGAGGCACTGAAATGTGGACAGGTATACAAATTATTGTCTGTTCCTCAAATAGGTTCCCTAAGCCATTAAAGAGCACCAAAGCAATTTCTTTGCATTATATAAGTCCGTCTGTTATGACTGGAGAATTATGATGCTCTCTTGTCACATTTCAATTTCATTGACTTCCATATTAAATTGAAATAAATTAGCTTAGTATACATCAATTAATGTTTAAGTGTCAGAGATCAAAAAAATTTGCTCTCCTCATGATCAGAAGTTACATATAATCTCATGACGAGTGTAAGAACTGCCAATTTTGGCTTGAAGACAACTGTTCCTTAGGACAAAAGCAAGAGTTAAGTTCTCCTGAAAAAGTTAACTTATTTGCTAGTAACTGTATCTGCCTTTTTTAATTCAGTTTCAGCTGGATGATTTAACTCACAGTAAAATATGAAAACACTGAAATGTCCTTCTGTCTATCTGCAGGTATCCACACTTACGGAGGCAAAATTTCTGTGGAATTTCCATCTCTGGAAGCTCCTGTTTCCAGAAATGGCATTTCAACAGCAACTTCTCAGCGTTACCGTAGTGGTTGTGGCTATGCTGTGGCAGAATAGGAATTGCTTCTGGAACTGACCAAGGTCGTAAGAGGGTTGTGACACTCCAGGTGAGTAGGAAGGCAGGTAGAAAAATACCTTCAGGGAGTGCAGATACCCAAATATGTACTAGACAAAACTCTGAAGTCAGGAATTGGAAAGCTTCAAATGCACATTTGATATGTTTTCAAGAGTACAGAATGCTCTTCTGTGGATGAGTCTGGAAAGAAATTATTTGATATGACAACAGAAGTAATTGCAGTCCACATTCAAGCAGATAACATTGAAAGTAGTGGATTACAAATTGCAACATCATACAAATCAATACAACTCTACTGAAACCATAATTGAGAAACACCTGCCTTAAACTTTGTCCTAAATGTTTTGATGGATTGACAAGTTTTCTGCCTTAAAGCTAAAGATTTTTTACGTCCCTGAAGTAAACTTATTACTTGACTATTAATTTCAATGGGATAGTAGAACAGAGACTGATTTACTGATGAATTAGGCATTCCGCCTCCACATTAGAAAAAATTAAGGAGAGTTAACCAGAACCTATTACTTTCAAATTTGCTAAAACTGTGTTAAACTATCAAACTGATTTAAACCTACTTCTGTGAAATGCTGAATAATGGTATTCATAATTTCATTTCTTTTTTTGTTATAGCATTTCACAGTAACTGGAGATGGAAAAAAGAATGTGTCACCAGAGCAAAACTGAACTAAATTCTGTAACAGTATCTTATGTTCTTTTCAGGTTCAATGTAATCTCTTTGGGCACCAGGAGTAGAACTCGTCTGTTCAAAATGGTTTATGGTGAATTTTTCCACAGACCTGGCAAAGATGCAGAACTTATCAATTTGAATGTGGGTGGCTTTAAGCAATCAGTGGATCAAAGCACCTTGCTCCGATTTCCCCATACCAGACTCGGGAAACTTCTCAAATGCCATTCAGAAGAGGCTATTCTAGAACTGTGTGATGATTATAGTGTTGCAGACAAGGAGTATTATTTTGACAGGAATCCTTCCTTGTTCCGATATGTTCTGAATTTTTACTATACGGGCAAACTTCATGTCATGGAAGAACTTTGTGTCTTTTCCTTCTGTCAGGAAATAGAGTACTGGGGAATAAATGAGCTGTTTATTGATTCCTGCTGCAGCAATCGGTACCAAGAAAGGAAAGAAGAAGGTCCTGAGAAAGACTGGGATCAGAAGAGCAATGACAGAAGCGTAGACTCCTCTAACGAAGAGTCATCCATATTTGACAAAGAGCTGGAAAAGTTTGACAATTTGTGTTTTGGTGAAATACGAAAGAAGATTTGGGTCAGAATGGAAAATCCTGCATACTGCTTGTCTGCCAAGTTAATTGCCGTGTCATCCCTGAGTGTTGTCCTGGCATCAATCGTGGCCATGTGCATTCACAGCATGCCAGAGTTTCAAAGGCTGGATGCCAATGACAGGGAGATTGAAGACCCTGTTTTGGAAGCTGTGGAGATTACGTGCATCATCTGGTTCACTGCTGAGCTAGTGATCAGACTCATCACTGCTCCAAGTCAAAAGAAGTTCTGGAAGAAACCACTGAATATCATTGATTTTGTCTCTATTATCCCATTTTATGCCACGCTGGCTGTGGACACGAAGGAAGAAGAAAGTGAGGATATTGAAAATATGGGGAAAGTGGTTCAAATCCTGCGGTTAATGAGGATATTTCGCATCCTGAAACTGGCCAGGCACTCTGTAGGACTGCGGTCTTTAGGTGCAACTTTGAGACACAGCTATCAGGAAGTTGGACTCCTGCTTTTGTTTTTGTCTGTTGGGATTTCTATATTTTCAGTGCTTGTCTACTCAGTGGAGAAGGATGATGACTCATCAGAACTGCACAGCATCCCTGTTTGCTGGTGGTGGGCAACCATCAGCATGACCACTGTTGGTTATGGGGACACTTACCCGGTCACGCTTGCTGGAAAGCTGCTTGGCACCCTATGCATTATCTGTGGGATACTAGTGGTAGCACTTCCAATCACCATTATTTTTAATAAGTTTTCTAAGTACTATCAAAAACAAAAAGATATTGATCCAGACCAATGCAACAATGATCGCAAAGAGAAATGTAATGACCTACCTTATTTTAACATTAGGGATATTTATGCAAAAAAGATGCACTCCTTCATTTCTAGCCTTTCTTCAGTAGGAATTGTAGTCAGTGACCCAGATTCAACAGATGCCTCCAGCATCCAAGATATGGAGGATGTTTATAACACAACATCTTTAGAGAATGGTACAGGAAAATGAGTTGAATCATGTTTTCTTCCCTTTATTTCTCTTCTGATTCTTGGTAAATGTGGACTTACAAACTTCAGTGAATTTATTAAGAGCAGTTAATTCTCAGGGTACTTAACTCTCAGCCATATTTGGACATTCTTTGCTCTGAGGATGCCATAAAAGCTTCATTGTTTATATGAGGCTTTAAAATATGCCTCATTTGGTGGTTTAGTTTTTACACAACTAATGTTATGCATTTTGGGGGAGAAAAAGTCAGGAAAACAGTTTTAAATGTGAGATTAGTGTTTGCTTGGTTCTGTGGTTGTTGGGGTTTTTTATTGGTTGTTTTCTCCCCTGCAGCAATCTGATAGCTTATACAGAATCTGCTTTTATAATTTGCTGCTCTTCAGGTAGAGACATATTACAAATATGTAAGAACTATTTCACAAGTCAGTGAAGTTTTTACCTGCAAATACATCAGGAAAAAGAAGGAATTATGTACATGTAAAACTGTGCTCACTAACACATTTATGTAATCTCAGAGTTGGGAACCCATTTCCTAAATTGGGGCAGAAAATATATTGGTACATACTGTTTTTACTCCATGGAAGCATAATATTTATGAATTTCTTTCCAAAAGCACAATACATTTTTAGTTTGTTAAAATAAATTTACCCCATTGTGCCTATATTTTTCCCAGTGGCCAGCATGTCCAAGCTCTATCAGGTCCTAGAGGGCCTAAATCATGAGTTCCAGGATGAAGTGTCTGGTGTAGGCAGGACAGGAGCTTATTGTACCATTTAGCCACCTCTTCTGCCATTGCAAACCTGAGCAATTCTGGTGTCTGGAGAGGATCCTGCTGTGATTAACACCACTCTGGTGGCTTCCTCAGAGGCTTTGCTTTGTGGACACTGAAGCAAATGTCTGTGGTGGTCTTTAGAAGTTATTGCTCCTTGCTGTCAGTGCTGCTCCTTTGCTGGAGGTCACTGCCTCCGTGGTAGGAGCAAATGTGAGCAGCATCTCGGCTGCACTGCTTCTCAGTCCAGGGCTGTAACGCCACACAATGGACATGTCCAGACATACTCTCTTCTACCATATATTGCCCATCAGAGGTGTAGGGTGGGCACTGCGTGTGGACACGCATATATGAAACTATTTCAGCACCTTTTTCTAAAGCTCATCTGTTGGTGATGGCAGCTTTCCTGCTTTGTACTATGGGCTGGAGCAGCGCTCATTGCCTGGAAGAGTGCTGCAGCTATGTGTGCTCCTCTCCTCTCCAGGGATTTCTTACCCAGCCAGCTAATCCTGCTCTGGTTCAGACTGGATCTTCTAGGGCTATTAAAAAGGAAAGCCAGCCCTTGAACCTAGCATAAAAGTGCTGGAGAAACTCGAGGACCTTATAGAAGTCCATAGTGTTTCTGAACACTCATTTTCTTTCATTTGTCTAGTGACTAAATCTGATGCTGGGCAATGGAGAATCAAAGATACTGTGATGTTGATATTTTCCTTAAAGAGAGGCTTCGCTTTTTTTTTTTTTTTTTTTTAAATTATTTTTTTGCCAAATGCTGAAGCCCTTACTGAGTTTCTACTCGGGCAGATCAAACTCAGTAGGAGTTGACTTCAAGACTGAGTAAAACCAGAAGATTGCAATTGATTTTAGCCTCTGCAGAGGGCTGATTTTTTTAAGTGTCTGTCAGGTTTTCTATTGCAAAATATGTTAAGTAAGTAGCTGAGGTGCACTTATACTTACTGAGGCACAAAACACTAACCTCTTAGTGAGATGGAGAAACAAAAAATAGGATGGATCAACCTATACCTTGGAAAGAGGTGTCCCTCAGGACTGCTGTGCACCAATATAGTGACATGGGACTTAAAGAGAATATTTGGAGCTTTGGAGAAACTTCAAAATTTGGCTTATTACTTGCTGAGTCTTGTAAGTGTATGTGATGCTTCACAGATAACTAAGGTTAATTCATCCCATAGTTAGTGGAGGAATACCAAAAGGGAAAGTTAGCCTAAATGTGTTTTGTTCTTACTGAACAATTAACATTACAAAGATGCAATGATATAAAATATTAAATAGTTATGTGCATATGAATCTAATAGGAACCAGCAGAATAACAACATAAATATTACTCTCTGTCCAAATAAACTGTCTTGGTAGTCTCTGTATAAAGACATATTACATTGCCACTGAAGTTCAAAAGCAATGAAAAATACTGTCATGCAACAAAAACTGCAAGAAATTTGTATTAAATAGTTGAAAAAAACCTGCTACTGAAAAATCTCGTTTTATACATCCAGCATTACCCAAGGATCACAGAGCGTACAACTTTCTGTATTAAATTTTCCTGACTGGTAACTTGTCATAAAATTGATAAGCTCTTGATCAAACACATGAATCAATCTTAAGGCTGTGACACTGTTTAAATTCCTCTGACTTTTTTTATGCATAGCTACAGCTTGCTGCAAAGTGAAGTATGTCTTTTGGAACATATCAGAAGGTAAAGTACATATCCATGTATCATGCAGTATGTTATTTTGATTCTGCGATGAGACCTTAGCCTTTTTTCAAATCAGTTGTATCTTAAAAAATGGTTTTGTTGATTTCTGCTCCCTTTGCTGGAATAAATCCAGCACTTGGTTTCACATAGGTGTAACTGGGAGCAGGATGTGAACCATGTTTCATGCCAAAAGATACTCCCCTCAAGGCAGAGCTGCAGTCATGTAACATGCACCGGTACTAAAGTGTCACAAGTCTTAAGTGCCAGAAGAAAGCAGATGAGAGCAAATACTGAGATGCTGCATGTTCTTCCTGTTAGTAAAAGTTTTGTAGCAGAAGAATTTATTAGTAAGAAATAAGTGCAAGAGGGGATTGTTTCTTATTTAATTTGTCTTCTTCCTTGGTCTACAGTTACATATTATTGATATGTAATATCAGTGTCAACAGAAGGTAGGTTGTCTATAGGTTTTGTATTCCCGAATCACATATTTTTCTCTTTAAAAACGCTTCCTAAATTCTCTCTACTGAGCTCCTCTGTTTCAGGCACCAAAGCACAGAAAAGGTTACTGTTCAGATATGCATCCCATTTTGTATGGGGGAGATTTGTTTGTCTTTATGCAAAACAGTTGACTGGCACATTATCAGTTTCTTTTTCTTGATGGCAAATGCTTCTGTTTCGATATCCAGTATTTCCAGAGTAGCATCTGTCTTTGCAATATTTTTCCCTGTTGTAGCATGGGAAGACACCACTGCACCACATTGCAGTTCCCTGTTTTGAGTAGCTCCCAACTCGCAGGGTGTATTGCCCAGCTGCCCACAGCCTGTGCCTTGCTGAGAGCAGGCTCTGTCACTGCCACCGTCTTTTGGTGTGCGTTAGAAGAGGGAAAAGGCCAATGTAGAGGAATGACAAAAGAGAAACGGGAGAAGGTAAGAAGCTATCAGTCAAAAGGGATGACGGAAAAGCCTGAGAGGACCTTAGAAGAAAGGAAAAGAAAAAGAATTTGCCAGGAAGGGTCCTCACTTGATTTCTTGTTTTTTCCACCAGTGCTTTTTTCCCTTTTCTTCCCTGTTGCCTCACATCCCCTCCCGCGACAACCCTGGCCTCCCTTCCCACCCAGCCTGTGATCCAGCAGTCCTGTTTCTGTCCCAGAATGAGGGTCTTTCTGAGTCCAGAAATGCATGTTTCACCCACCTGGATGGCAGCAGGCAGAACTTAGTAGGGATGAAATTAGTGAGCACGCCTGCTGTGTATATGAGCAGTCATTAACACACTTACGGGCTGTGTTTTTTTATAAGAAAAGTCACAGTGTGGCTCAAATGAATGAGCATAAATGTGAGCTAAATAAAATGGCACATCTGCGTCAGCCCTGTAAATGAAATATCACTTATGGGTTAGGTAGGAATTAGTGTCAGGCACCATAATATTAAATATTACCATTTAAAAGCAGACTCTGTGCTGATTCCCATGCAAACGGATTGCTGTCAGGGTATGCTGAGAGTATCAGATTTGACTGGCAAAGGCAGTACACGGGCTCATGGCATGCCAAGGGCTCCTGACAGGCCGCTGTGTATTAATACATTTATTCATTTCCACACATTCCTAACATCTAGTGCAAGTGACAGAAAACCACTAAGCTGTGGAGAGTTTCTCTAATATTTTTTGATTAGCTGACAGTGTTTGTGAAGCTGCTAATACCTCTTCATCCAAAAGAGGACATTTCTCAAACAAAATCAGAATAACCCTGTGCTAGATATGCAATTTGCGGTTGATAGCAGTAGCTCGGTCTCAGTTGGTAAATGTTGCTGTCTGGTGCTCTATAGCTGCAGTGCTGTTGCTTGTATTTCCGAAATGTTTATGCTCTGTCAATCAAGAGACAGCAGATGCCATTAAAACCATCTCAGCACTTTCCTGCTGCTCAATAATTGCAGCACCTCTTCTAAGCACAGCAAAATGTCATGACTTGCTGAGACCTCTTTCTTAATTTCTTCTGTAGTGTAGTTAATTTTTCATGATGAGCCTATGGTCCAAGCACAATCTAGCAGAAGAAAAAGTCACTGTGTATCTCTAGAAAAGTTACAAGACTTTGTTATTGACTTCTACTCTGGACATTGCCCTCCCACCTCACTCACCTGTGGTATAGGCTGATAGCTGTTACAGGTAGTTAAGGAGTAAAAGGCAGAGCTCCTGAGGGGTGGATATAGTTTATATCTAATTGCATATATGACCTCTGGGCATATAATCAGATGAAATATAAAATATGACACTTTCCCTGAGAAACTACCTACATCTCATATCTTTTTAATGAATATATTGGAGGGGGAAGTGTTTGCTTAGGGTTTTAGCAGGTCATGGGCTGTGGGTCAAGGGCTCTTTCCGCACACCCATTAGTTTTCCCCGAATCGCATATACCAGTGCGAGGAAGAGACTTTGCAGCATCCCCAACAACCCATGAACCTGTAGGCCAAGGAATTGGGTTCCCAAGATGAGAGCTGGTGGTGGAGGAGAACCTTAACTGGTCCCATATTTTGTCAATTAAAACCAATACCATGCAGCTTCATGTAGTGACTTTTGAAGGTAATCTGCTCTCACTGTTTCTTCAAAAATATTTCAAGGTAGAGCGCAAGAAGGCATTGCATTACAATGCTTTAATCTTTAGTTACTTTCTACTATTTAATGGGTTATATATTGTCTAAGTCACACATTTTTATGGCATTCATTGCTATTTCCACTGCAAATCCTACTCTAACTAGCATATGACTGTTAGAGATTGGTATAGACTAATTTAGTGTCATTGTCCTAGGATCTTTTATGAATCAGCAGACACCGAAAGGCACCCTGGGCAGTATTCATTTCCCCTAACCTCAGCTATTGTGTGGCTGGTCATTTGGGCTCGCTCTCTCAACAGAGAAACAATGGACTTCCTTGAGAGACATCCCATCCCATCTATACAAAGGTCCTATCTGTAGATGGCTCCTATCTGTAGATGGCTATAAAACAAACTTATATGATTTAGTTAGTTAGATGCCTGGCCTCTAGGTAGCTGAAGTTAGATGTGGTGAGTGCTACATGACAAGCAGTAGGGATGTGATTATCCTCTGGTGATGCCATCCTTCCCTTCTCAACACTGTATGTGTAGGAAGGACTGTGTTTCTGATGTAGGCATCTGAACTTGGGTGACGTGAAGCCAGACACAGGAATTCATTCTGAAGCCTGAAGGCTGATCAGTGATAGACACTGATTAAGGATTAATTCAGTGTAATATTACTAAAACCAGCTTCCTGTACAAGAAAATTTGGACTTTCCCAAAAAGCCTTGCTAGCTGTCTGTTAGAGTCTGTAATGACCTGCAAGTTCAGTCTCCTGTAGTAATTAAAAAACCCCACCTGAAATACCAGAGGGAGCAAACTGGTGTTGGCAGAGACAGGCACAATATGCTGACAGTACTTTTGTGACCCAAATTTGCATTATTTCTTGGCTTTGTGTAAGCCATATAAAATAATCTTACCGTGCCATGTGTTGTAAAATCTGCCACTGTGCATTAATATAAATATATTAATGGAGCCAAGTCCTGGAATTACAGCTGTGGAGCTGCAAAAAAAATCTGGACTTGCAGAAACTGCAGAAATACTGTTTAGCTGCAACTGCTGTTTTAATGTTGCAGCTGCCCCAGTGGTGAGGAGGAGCAAGGGACAGTGCACAAGCGCCAGTATGTGGGCTTCTCTTTCTTCCTTTGCCCACTTAACACTGAGCAATTCTTAGTTGAACATATAGGCTGAGGAACCCCTATGGCCTTGGGGACTGCTCAACAGACCCTTCCTGGGGCTATTAGGTGTGTGGCCAGCTGTCCCTAGGAAAGGATGGAGTTGGGTGAGAAAATAATATCTGTACGAAATGGTCTTTGAAGAGGTAGAATAGTATCACTGAATTTGGTGTTGCCACCATTCTACACCTCTAAGAAGAGACCTGGGAGAGAAAGCAGAAACGAGGAAGAATTTCCAGGTTCAGATATTTAGCTGAAGCCATTTGAAGGCTACTCTGTGTTATGTTCATCCCAGGGCTTTTACTGAATCACAGGTAGATTCACACATAACCTTGAACCCATTCCACTAGCTGGAGTAATATGTTGTCTTCCTACAGGCTTTGAGTTGCAGGTACAATATGTCCTTTTCTCTAAGCCAGTTGCTAGATGTGATGCTGTCTCTGCTTTTCACGCTGACTGGAGTTTGGATGTTTCCGAAGTGTTACATAAATCATTCTTGCAGCTTCTACTCCATTTCCTAGAAACCTGGAAACTACAAATGTGAAAGAGTTCAAAACAGTTTCTCTAGTCCAATATTAGTTTCTGACAGCATCAAGTGCCATGCATTTCACAAAAAATGGATTTTCCCTGCTCCTGAATTGTGAACTTTAGGTATTTGTTTTTATCAATTATTTGAAGACCAGCTTACATCCTGAGACAGGCAGATAGATAAGTAAGTTTGGCATTTTATTCCAGGTGGTGTAACTCCAAGTGCACAAATAAGTATCCATTTCTTTGGATTTTTTTGGAATATGAGGTTGCAATCTCGCATATTTGTATTGTGGATCTCTGGGAAAAAAAAAAAAGTGGTGAATAAATAACTCATGGTGCCAAAATGCCGGCTGAATGCTCATTGAGTGCACAGGAATTCCTTATGAACCAGGAGGATGCTGGTATCTGACAGCATGGCTTTATAAGCCTCTTGGGTGGAAAGCAAAACACATTTTTTTCTTATTTCTCTAAATATTTCAGGAGGGAGATGTAGTAACAATCTTGCTGTTCTGTGGTGATGGAGAATGTCGAATGAAATGACAGGCAAATTAAAGGCAGTTAAAACCGGACATGACTTTTTTGTAAACACCCTCTTTCCCTCAGGACAATAATTTTTCATCTTGTTCCAACTTTTCTTTTTTTTTTTTTAAAGGCAAAAACATAACATACCAAAACCACAACAATATTTTTCCTTGCTGGATATTTTTAAGAGTAAATTAGCTCTAGTTAGAGGTGTGGAAAGAGAAAAAGCTAGTGGGTAGGATGTGGGGGGTGCTTGAATTTTTTTGAATTTATTTTGTGATTCTGTTCTTTTGTCTTTTGCATCACACACTTTTGCATTAGCATTTTTTTGTATTGAATGAAGATTCAAAATAAATAATAGACATTATTTATCTGGAGAATTTTTTTAGATAATTGAATCTGAAGGAAAAGATGGCGTACAGCATGTCAGTCTGCAGTGATGTCAAATATACTGTTACAGGGCTTGAGAATGAATTTAAAACTCATCAGAAGCATTCTTAAGCAACATACTGATCCATGCATAGGTATGGTTCATTTAATGTATCTCAAGCCATAAAACTAAAGTTCTGGCAGTGTTCAGTCAATGAAAGGTTAATAGAAATTCAGGTATTAATCTGGTTCTGTTCTAGTTGCAGCCTTTGGTGCGGTAATGTACTCATGGCTTTTAGACTGCCTCTGTAAATGGGAGGCTAGTACTTCGGGTATTTTATATATCTAGACATACACAGACTGATTGGACAGCTGTCAAAGCATTATTGTGCAGGCTTTTAGATGTCTGGCACCAAGGGTAACCTCTGTTAATCTACCGTGCTGGCACTTGCTGAGGAGTTGCTGCATTACAGGGGTGTGCGGTGCATACAAAGTGATCCCATTAGGCAATGCAGTGCGACCATGCAAATGGGAATGTGGGTCTTTGCCAAGGGCACTTGCAGCAGAAAAGTTTTTTTTTGTTACCTTGCTATCACTGTATTGTCACCTGCTGAAAATCTCTGTGTGCCCCGTTTAATGTTTTAATTAATCCCAAGAAGATTTAGGGTATCTGGAAAGTGTTTAGAAAACACAAGAGTTCCTTGAAAGCAAATACTGAGATGAAGGGGAAAAGGTGGCTCAAAGACTTTTTGCCCTGGCTTTTCTGTCTTGTCATATGAGTAATGACAGGACAAGAATGGGAGTAGCATAATGAAATTTAGGTGAAAATTCAGATTTCAGGGAGTCTTTAAGGCCACTGCAAGTCCATATGAAAATAGGTGTTGGAGGAATCAGGGGATCAGGGTAGGGAATTTGCATGCTGGATGTGCCAGGCAGCTCTTTCTTGCTTACTCTGTGCTCAGGGCGGTGGGTGGAAAGAAGATGACATCCCTGCACCAGTGGTTTTCTGCTGCATAGGTGCACTGCATAAACTGCAGCCTTCTGTGCCCTATCCACAATGTCCATCTCAATCCGATGCCAAATTCTCCAAGCATTAAAATGCTCTTCAGACCTGAAATCACAGGAGAGCTGCAATGAGAGCAGCTGGAAGGAGGTAATGGAGTAGGAAAAAGGGGCTGATGGCAAGAGCCATGTCTGTAGAGAGGACATGCTGCAGAGATGCTTTGTTGGGAAATCTCACCCCCCATGTTAGGACAAGAGGAAATGGCCTCAAGTTGCGGCAGGGGAGGTTTAGATTGGATATTAGGAAAAATTTCTTTACTGAAAGGGTTGTCAGACATTGGAACAGGCTGCCCAGGGAAGTGGTGGAGTCATCATCCCTGGAGGTATTCAAAAAGCATGTAGACAAGGCATTCAGGACATGGTTTAGTGGGCATGGTTGATGGTTGGACTCGATGATCTTAAAGGTCTTTTCCAACCTAAATGATTCTATGTTTCTATGTCTTGAAGCTTTTCCTCTCCTCAACTTCTACAGAGAAACATCTTCCAGGGAAGAGGACTATGCCATAGCACAGCTTTGGCAAAGTGCAGTCTCCCTTCTTGTGCTCATTTCAGAATGGATGAAGCACTGTGACGTGAAACCTGGGAGGTAATTTTATTTTAGGAAGGGGACAGTCTAGCTCACTTTGTGGTCTTTCTTTTCCATTTGTTTCTGTACTTTATATCATCCAAGAGGGTTCAGGAACACATACTCCCCTTTTAGGCATACAGCATGTGTCAGTCTATATAATCCATGCAATGTTCCCAACTATTCAGCAAACTAAAAGAAAGGGTGAAGGGAATGAGGTCAGGAAGAAATGCTTTGTATTGCTAAAATCCTGTCCTCCCACATGTAATTTCAGTATCCAGTTCCTTTAAAATGCAGGTGACTTCCTCATTACAAATCTACTTCACCATACAAAAAAACCCACTTGCAATAAAACTAACAAGGGCTGATTGATTATTTATTTTTGGATGGAGGAGAAAAAGAGAAGAAAAATGCATGGCGCTTTGTGTGGTGAAAAAATGCAGGCAAAAATATTTGAATAACAACTCTCATGGCCAAATAATTCCACAGTTATGAGAGCCATCTTTGTTGGACAAAATCATGAAAAAGAAACAATATATACACTTGCACATAAAAAAAAGAAGGACAGGAAAGAAAAATTGCTGACTCTTTCCTATCTCTGACTCCTTTAATGGAGATTGAGATATCTTTCTCTTGGCAAGTCAGATGATGAACCACTTGTTAATTAAGTGGTCAAAAAAAGTAGCTGAAAAAGGAGTTTGGAATCTGAGACAGCTCAGCATGGAGGAAACCATCTCTGTGATCAATCCTGTCAGTTTTCGACACCTTAATTAAAAGTTATCTTTGGCGGTGTGAAGGCAGCTCAAGTTCTGGGAAAGTGACAGCTAATGAATTTTGTTGTGGTTGTTTAGGAACAACGGTTCTGAAGGGATCGGCAGCAAATCCCACTTCCACCAGGAAGAGAAAACTGTAGGTATTGCAGTGCAGGCAGGCATGGAGCATCAGGGATGGATCTAGGCTGGCTCAGGAGGATCGCTCTCGTGGTGGAGAGCAGCAGCTTGGGGCTGCAAAGGACTTGCATCTTCCCTTGTGGCTCTAATTGAAGTTTCATGTGATCCCATGCCAGCCATTCTGTCATCCAGCACTTCTGGTTTCCATCACATCTTTTGCCTCTCTTTTTGACATTCAAGCTATGTAGGACAGCAGTTGTCTCAGCCTATACACTCCCTCCCCAGGAAGAATGTGGTGGTCAAAAATGGGGTGGTGATCTTGAAGAGGATCTCATGTTACTGGGAAAGTGGTGACTTAACTGTGGAGAAGTGGAAAAAGTTGAGGTCTTGTTCAAGGAGCTGATTTTAGTTTTGGCCAGGTTGTTTAAAATAAGCTATCTCTAATGAAATGTCCAAGAAAAAAAAAGACATATTAGTATGGGGAGGGGGGAAATAATCATCCCCTGTGCTGTCCTGTCATAGTTATATAAAAATTAGTATAATTTATTACAGCAAACAATTTATTTTTCTATTTGGTTGCTGAACCAAGTTGTTTAAAAAAAATCCATCATTTAAGATCCCTTGAGCTTTTTTCTCTGACTCAATGTTTCGTTTGATTTTGAGGGGTTAATTCTTTTGCATCTAATTAAATTTAGGCTGGTTTGACATAAAAAAAAAGTTTCACAATGAAAAAGTATTTTTTTAGAATATGTTGAAATGCAACATTTCAGCATCTTTGGAAACAACATGCTCTCAGAAAATTTCACAATGAAATATGCACTGTTCCAAAATCCCTCCTGCCTTTTTTGTTTTGTTTTTGTTCGGTTTGTTTGTTTTGTGGAAAATTCCCATCAACTGTGGGCTGGATTCAGAAATAAAGTCGGTCTCCCTGTCACAGCCTTTTTCAATGAATTTTCTATTCACAAAAATATTGTTTTCATCTAGTTTTAGCTGTATTCTTTGGAAAAAATGCTTATTTTCCTGGGAGAATTCAGATGGAGGAAAAAAAATAAAATCTGTGTCACCTCTATGATTACTGTTGCTGACCCATTGCCTTCCCTTGATGTGCATGACACTCAGGTGGTGATTGGTAAGGAGAAATGAATCGTGTAGTTTGCTCAAGAAGGAAAATAAAAAGCAGTTACAAGAAAATCACATCCTGAGAAAGGAAATGAGCCCATTTTAACAAGTTTATGAGTTAGAGAGCTTCGTTATGAAGCGCAAAAAAAAGAAAATACATGAAAAGCCCATTGGACCCCATTGTTCATATGATTCCTTTGATGGGAATATAACTGTGAAGGCTGATCAGAGAGAAAATTATTGTTTCTTTTAAGTAGTAGTTACAAATGGATATTTATGGTCTTCTGCAGTAATTGGTGAATAAGTTTTGAATAGAGCTCTTTCCAGTAAATAAACTAGCATCAACCAGTAACTGCTTAGTGGCTGGTAACCAGAAGTCAGGTACTAAAATGGATAGGTAGCCTCCAAAGATAGATTGTTATAATATTATTATTTCATATTTATGCTGTTTAGTCTAGAGAAGAGAAGGCTTGGGCAGTTAGAGCAATGTTAATGTATGTGAAAGGCGTTATCTCAGTCATGCTGATATAAATCTGTGTAACGACAGAGCAGATTGCTCCAATGACCCAGGTTTAAAAAAATAATATTCTCTGCTGAGAGGGTGGAAGGGAGCTGTGAGCCTGAAAAGTTGAAAAGGCCCTGGATTACTGCACTCTTGATGGAGACCCAACTCTTTTTTCAGTGACTCCATAGTTGTGGCAACAGTCCAAAATTTTGTATAACTTGTCAGTTTGTTGGGGATGGGAAAAGTTACTCCACTGAGGGTCTGACTTAGTAGCTTCAATAAAGATTTTACTGGGCTACCTGCCTGTGTCACATAGGTGTCCCTGGCCCAAGAATTTGAGGGGTGGTGAGAAGAAAACAGCTAGCTGATGTGACCCAGCCTTGTACATTTGAATTTCTGTTGTGACTCTGTCTTGGACTTGAGGGGAGAAGTTGATATCCTTTGTGGTGTTGGCCAATATTTTCCCATGGTCTCTCTGGTGGAAAAGGAGGAAGGACCTTGGGGGAGGAAACCGGGAACACATGTCAATAGAGAGTGAAATAACTTCTTACTCAGTAAAAAGGTTCTTGGGAGCATGACAGATATACAGTGACAGTTGCCATGAGCAAATTCCAAGGCTACTATCAGTCTTTGGCATATTTGCCTAATTTTTCTGGATATAGATAATTTTGGTATGTGAGCACTATGCAGATGTGATTTATCTTCCCAGCAGCATCCTTGTAAGAAAGTGCTAATAATTCCATTTCATGTCTGATTTTAAATGTCAAAGTGCAAACCAGATATATTTAATCATCTTCTTTGTGATCTGTTCGATTTGTCATGCACATATTTGGATATAGACTGAATTAATCTTTTTTTTTCCCCTGGAAACTTTCTTCCAGAGGAAATTTCAAAATCCTACCCTTCCATTGTGATTGGGAGTAGGTTTTGGTTTTGTTTCAATTTCCATGACAACAGGAAAATTTGTTTTCTGACAGGCTTTACACACAAAAGTCTGATTTCCCTGGGCTCTTTTGAATAAATAATTTTGCATTTTTATCCCTGCTAGTATTTTGAACCTCTGTCCTTAACCCCTTGACTCCATTTAGTTCACTGAAATCCGATCTGTTTCCCCTTAGGCAGGATAGACAGTTTTTTTTCATACTTTCTTAATTTTTTTCAGATATAATTTGATTCAGTGTGCTGATATAAAAAATATAGCCACATTTTATACTTAGAAGTTCAATTCTTTCCTTAGAGGAGCATTATTACTTTTTAAACTACTTCTAAGCACTAAACTTATTCCAAATCTGGCTTCAAGATTGTGGAATATAACTTCTGCATTTTAAAGTCAGGACCTAACTTTCTTTGTTAAGTTTTGCTTACATTTGTCTATCTTACCGTGTTTGACACGCTGATCAGCCAGTCACTAGGTGTGCTTGAAGAGTGACTTATAAATAGTATAACACCTACATAACCATTAAACTTTGTACTAAGTCTCCAGCAATTTTGAACAAAATAGTTCAATTAATTTCTGAATAGATGCCAGACTTTGTGGTTTGTAAAGCTTCATCATTCACTGTATGAATGATGAAATCTCATTGTATTTAACACTGACCTCACCTATGCCACTGAATTGTTTATCATAAGTGCTATAAATCTTCAAGATACATAGTTTAAATTCAAGCAGCCTTTTAAATTTGAATGTGAAAGGAGAGAAGAATGGAAGAAAGCCAGGGATATGGTAGTCTTATCCTTCTGTGCATTGCCTACCTGTTTAATTCCTTCCACAAGTATTGCTGAAATAAATTACCCCTCTGTGTCCCACTAGCAAGTGTTTCATCTGTCAATCATACTGTGAATACTGTTGTGCCACTCTGAGCCTGGCCAGTTTTCTTGCTTAGTTCCTCTCCAGTTGAGCTGGAAAATGTGCATGGCTCCTTAACTGGAGGGGAAAATATTTCTAGTAAGTCCCCAGACCTCTCCCTAATCTTTGGCCCTTCTCTGTAAACCAAAGTAAGGCAGCACTCATGCCAACTGGCTGTGCAGATCTGCAGTCCTTCCTCTTTGATTAAAGGAGAAAAGAACCAGCAACCCTGACATGTGAGTTATTGGCAGCAAGATAAATTTGAGAGTGAATTAATGGGGCACTGCAAACCTTTGAACTCTGCTTTGCCACCACAACAGTTGGAGAACTTTACAAAAGAACTGAAAAAGCTGATGTTCTTGGATCACAGCTTCTGGGGATAGCATCTTCAGAGGACAGCTGGTACCCTTGATAGGTGTTTCCAGCTGCTTCCTAACTCTTAGAGAATGTTGTGCTGATAGAAGGTAACTTGCATTTCATTAAAGCATTAATAAGATTTAACTTCCAGCACAGTCTATTTGGGCTGTTATATGCAGTCTTTTTTATTTATAGGCTTTTTCTATATTTATCCATACCTTTGATGTAGTTGCTTCTCATTATTAATAGAAATTTCTGTTATATAGACTTTGTTGATGCTGATACAATTGAGTTTTCCATTGATGTTGAGATCTGAGCTTAATTATGACTCTGTACTCCTGTTTGAAAGTCATAACACTGGTCTGCATTTTTATTTTTGCCATCAGTGAAATATAGCCAGCTTGTATTCATTACCAGCATAGATATTTATAACTATATCTGATTTTTCTTTTTCTTAGTTGTTAGATCTTTTATTGCTTTCCTTGCACGGGTTATCTGAGAAGACTGCATAGGCTCTAAGCTGTGGGAAGATTCAATCCTTATATCTTAATAGGTGCCAAGAAAACCTATCATGTTGCTCAGCTGATTTGAGGGTTGTTTTGCTTTTAGATAAATATTTTTGAGACTGTATCTATTTATGACTTTAGCCCCTTGTGTGTGGTTACTGCAGGTCATCTGTTGTTGGTTCAGAAGTATCGGTTAATCATACTGGAAAGGGAGCATGGGTGAAACTCGATGATTTCTTCCTGTGGGAAAGTGAGCAATCATTTTTGTTCTAGATTACTCCACTAGAAACTGTATTCCAGTCCATGGCTTTGTAAATGTTTGAAATAACATTTCTGAATTCTGAGGGTGTAAAGAAACAATTATTTTTTCCAGCACCTATCCCTACTCGGTCAAAAAACTTATCCCTTAATGAATGTAGAAAAGCCACTTTCAGTATGAAAATAAATGTCAGCAAAAATATATTGCTCATTTTGCTTAACTATCTAATGGTTTTTGATGCTTCATTTTCATGGCTTGACATACTCAGGTAGGAGGTGTTCAACTCATTCTTAAACCCCAGAATTTTCATTGTATCCCAAATGAATGTGCATCCTTAATAAATACTGTAGGCTTTAGAATAATCAGAATAATTTGCATCAAAGTATCTTTGTTTCTTCTAGACCCTTTCATAAAATATTGTTAGGAGCAGACTAGAAAGCTACAG
Organism: Pandion haliaetus; assembly: GCA_013401275.1. NCBI lineage: Eukaryota > Metazoa > Chordata > Aves > Accipitriformes > Pandionidae > Pandion > Pandion haliaetus. The sequence continues at coordinate 101,971 of VYZV01000408.1, forward strand.
CTCTGGTTGCTGTGAAGGACAGACAGATGTGCTGCTGTCAGAAATACAAATCTACAGACCTTAGAGGGACTGGGGCTAGAAGAAAGACAGACTGTACAGCCCAGTCTGAGTCCTCTGACAGGGTGCACATGTAGGAGAGAGGTGAAGGGCTCTTCTCCACCCAGCCTGGGGAAGAGCTGTGTATTTGTTTCTTGGAGGTTACTGGCCTGAGAAGATCTCACTGGAAAGCTGGGAGGTGAGTTTGGGAAGACCAGGGGAAAGCCTCTGCCAGGCTGAGGCTGGGAGGAGCGCAAGGAGCAAGGGCAGAGGTCCTGGAGGGAGGCGATGGAGGGAGCAGTTCAAGCCCTTCTTCCTCTGGGAACAAACTCTTTGGACTGGCAGGTGTCGTCTGGAGCCAAGGGGTGACATCATGAGTTAATTGTCTCCATGGAGAAGAAAATTAATTTGCAATAATTTTACAACCTGCAATCTTTCTAGAACTTCACTTGTTTACTGCCATCTACACTAAAAGAACTGCTTGCTTTTCACTGTTGGTGCAAAGACCATCAGGGATTTACAGAAGACACCAAGAGGGGCAAAGGAGCCTGAGTAGTCACAGCTATGCTCAGTGCGTTTTAATAATCCCTGTACCACAGACCCCTCCAGTCCTTCTGTTTCTGATCTTCATGGATGGGGGATGTTTTTAAATCTGGTTTTGGAAAGGTCCTGTGTTCTAGGTCATCATGGTTTCTGCACTTTCTCTCAGCACAGAGGAGAATATTAAAGCTGTCCCACTGGGCATGTTGGCCTTTCTGGAGGAGGGGAGTGATGGCTTACTTTAATCCTGTCTGGAAAACAAAAGCAGATCTACTGTATTTTTATATCTCTCTTTTAATGAAATTTATCTCCAAGTTTTTCTTTTCCTTTTTTTTTTTTCCCCTTTTCCTTTCCTGAGACAGTGTGGGATAGCAGCAGTTTATTCAGCATTAGAAAAAAACTATTTTTGTTTACTTTGAATCTGCTGGCTTTGACAAAACCATGGATTGATTTTATCTGGTCAGGAAATTATTTCCATTCATCTGCAGCCCCGGAAACCTGCTTGGATCTTAGAAATGCATCTGGTCCCAGTTTCAAATTGAATTGTCTCATTCTTATTTGATGTGAGTGAGCATGGACACTTAGATCATAATTCCATTTCTGTGCATCGCAATCCAAGGAGAAATCACTCACCCCTTTTCTCCCATTCCTCTCCCATTCCCAAAACAAATTTTGGTACCTCCCTCCTGTAACTGTCTGTCTGTTGTAACTTTTCTGAAGGGTATTTACAGCACCAAAAAACTGTGCAGGGGAAACATATGTCTCCTTCTGTGAACTCCTATTTGTATGCATAAGCTTTCCTTGGGAGCACTGAAGATTAATTTCATTACTGATGTTGTCAGTGAACCTCTCTTTATATCCAGTGACTGCCATTCTTTGCAAGGTCTTTTTGACTGGGTACATGATAGTAGGAGAATTAGAAGGTATTTGACAAGGGTTTTCTATTTGGGTCTGGCAGCCTTTTCTGTTAGTTAACACTCATACTTGCGAGCTTCCCAGACGTTCCCATTTTCAGGAACCCAAAAACAGTCAGAATAAGTTGCAGAGTAAACAGAGATTGGAAAATACCTCTATTTGACATCTCTGTCAGCATCACAGATATTCTTGGTAACAGAAAGTCTGAAGGTACCTGACTGGGCTGAGTTCATTAGACAACATCATTGTAACCTAACTGATTGCAGTTAATTTTTTGCCTGAAAACATAGGGCACAGGGCCCCAGCTGAGCTTCTCTGGAGGTCAGGTTTAGATGGGACATGGAAAAAGCAGCTGATAGCAGACAGCCACTAAACAAATGAAACCTTGTTCTGTGTTAGTCAGAGTCTGAGCTGTGACAAGGTGGTGGCAGAGGAGGAGTCACTGACCTCTCTGAAATCTTTGCGTCCTGTCCTGAGCTTACCAGCATTGGTCAGCTGTGGTAGCTGTTTTGTTTCATTTCAAGACAAGGCATTTTCTTTAAAATCTAGTTTGACGAGTGCAATTCCTGGTAGAGTGACTGAGAGTCAGAGTGCATTAACTGATAAACTGGCTTGAGAACGGTTTATTAGTATAAATAGCAAATATGAGCTTCAGCACTGGCTAATGGGTCGTCCTTTTAAATCTCCTCGATCTGACATACTTCCAGCCTATGACAAGAGGAGATAGAATAGAAACAGTGTAAGTTAAGAAACCTGGTGAGATTCATGATTATAAATGAATTACACATTAATACATTTTCTGTTTTTCTTGGGTACAGCTGATAGTAACTGGCATGTCTATGGCTTATCAATACAAGCAGAAAAAATATATTGTTACTTAAGGTTTCTGAGGCTTGATAAAACAGATATTTTAAGTTTGTTAAACAGGTTGTTTCACTTAATAACATTTATTCACATAACAGGATGGAGTAAACTTTTTATATTCTCTGCTTCCTTAGCTCTGCACTGCAGGACCTACAGATTGAACTACTGTAACCTGCCTTATAAAGGGCAGTGGAGACTTGGTGTATATTAAAATTTTACAAAATAATGTGATTTCTTCAAGAGATTTTGGGCAGTGTTTTTCCATGTTCTCTATGAAAGGGAACAAAATTATTCTGAGAAAAAACATTTCAAAAGACTGGAGTGTTTGCTTTTCATCTGAGGCATTCAGACTTTTTATTAGCAGTATTAAAATATTTTTAGAGACACACATCCCTTCATGAAGCTGATTTCCAGCTGATCTGTCTAAGCATGGAAGATGTTATGAAACAGGTTATTAACAGCCTGCTACAGAGGGTCAGTGTGCATCATTAGGCAGAAAATAGGTACCAAATAACTCTTTAATTATTTGAAGATTGGCTAATATATCTCAAACTCATTATGAATCTCTGACTGGATGTGGAACCCAACCACTTTCTTATGTTTTCCTTTGGATTATTGGATAGGAGTAGGAACTGGAAAGCTAAGAGTTAAAAATTCTGAACACTTTGTTTGAAAATGTTTTACAGTGTTCTCTTGCCTCCTGTGGCCATGAGAGATTTTCCTAAGCAGTCTGATGTGTTAGTGCTCATAACTGTAGTATGTGATGATGATTGTTTCTTGGTGCTGAATGAAGCAAGAGATCATAAAATCAAAATGCAAGGCTTTTAGCTGTGCTGTCGGCTAGCTAGAAATCAACATCTTCACTACACTGGACAGAAACTGGACTAAGTGACTAATTCATCTGACTGAAAAATTGGATAGATTCTCCCAGAAGATGGCACTGCACCTGTGAGTAGTGTTGTCCTACCAGCTTTGCAAGCTATATAATTTCTAGCTGATTTTTCAATACTGAGTGCAATAACAAAAGAAGTAATGAAAGCAACTACAGTTGGTGTGGATACCAATGGTACTTTTGATCTTGAAATCTGAAGTGAGCATTAGTAATCCACAAAGGCCTGTCCTGTGTGGGTGGTGATGGACTGGATGCTTTCGGGTAGGTTGCCAAGTTACTCAGCATTTTGCTATGCTCACCAGCATGATGGAGATGGCTTTTCCATTGGAGTTCTTAGATAATCCCTATGCAAAACCCATTGACTACATCCAGAGCTTTAAAATGTGTCTGAGTTCTTAAAGTGTCATTGCTCTCAGGAATGGATCGATGTATGATAACAGTTACTAAGAAATGGAAAAAATTATGAGATTTGAAAGTCTGGCCATGTTACATCTTTGCTCCACTGTTTCTCATCAAAGAATTTCTTTGTTCAGATAGGGATCAAAAGCAGATGTTCAAAAATACCAAAAAAGACTACTTCTGTATAAGTTCTAGTCTAAGAGCAATCAGTAACTGCTGTAAATTTAGGGAAATTTCCAGTTCAGCTTCCAAAGAAGGAGTCTAAGTGTGGATTTTCAAACATGTAATCAAACCAGAACTACTTAACCTTTCAAAAATTGATCCACTTCTTATAATTTTATTTATTTCAGAATTAGCAGTAGGGAATGTTAATATCTCTTTTAAAAATCCATCTTAATCTATAGCTATAATTTGCAAATAAAACCCAGTAGCTATTCTGTAGTGTTTGTCTTATGAACTGTTTGATATGCATATTTGCATGGATAAACAAGATCTTTTTCTGATGTACCTGAATGAAGAAATGTTTGTAAAGAGTGGAGAGGGAAGAGAGGGGGCTTTAGACACATAGCAATGCTTACATGTAAATTTTGAAACTAAACTTTGCAATCCATGTTCTGTCTTATCCAGAATTACTATCAGTAAGCTAAAAAGAACATTTAAATATTTATTCTCTATAGCTTAGTCTGAAAAAAGAGTTCTGTTATGGCTCATTTGTAACCATTTGTTTAGTTTTCCAAACAGCAAAAATGCACTAGCAGTAAAGAAAAATAAAAATTGCAGCTGTTTCTTTAACATAAAGCAGAGATGAAAAACAATTGTGTGTTCTTGTTCTGCAGTCAAATATAATTGCATATTCTTGTCCTACTGCTGAGACACTGTGGGTGCTAATTTTACTAAATTAACATAAGCTGCATCATTTCCTTTGCACAAAACACAAAACCAAGCAAGAAATTAAAATTTGGTTGCTTTTTTTTCTTTTAGTTTTCAGTTTCCTCCTCCAGTAAGTCATGGGAGCTGCAAGATACATTGAGTTCTTAATTTTCAGATGTCTGCCCTCCATTTTAAAAGTGTGTTTGTCTTCCTCATAGAGTGAGCATCTTTAGTCTCTTTGAGGGCTCACCTGTGATTGAACCTCTCATGACTCAGGCAAAATCTTCCTTAGCGCCTGAAGAGACACAGCAGCACCTTCCCGTTGAAATGGCCAGCACACCTGTCTAGCCCATCTTTAATGGCCAAAATCACACCCGTACATTGTGTGAAGGGAGAAGCAGTGACAGATTTTATCCTGTCACCTGTTCACCAGTAGAGCCTGTCGCCAATACCCACTTCACCTAATATTCCACCTTTTACTGCTGAAAAGCATCCTTCTCCTTTGTCAGGAGAGGGCTTACATTAAATCACACACTCCTTCCCCCCAGTCACCTTTTCATTTTTCTGGTGCTTGCTTGACTCGCAGTGCTTGTGCGTCTGACAGAGCTTTTGGATTCAGTGCAGCAACTCATATCGTAACTGCCGGCATTTGCTGCTGCCTTTGTGTAATCTGGATAAGCTGTGACATAAGTGATACTGCTTGCTATTTCCTTGTTCCTACTGTTTAAAACTCAATAAAAGTGAAAAATATCACTGTACAAACTGCAAGTATCTCAGCTGACTATTCCACAATAAGGCAAGCTACCTCAGCACCAATAAAATGTTGATATTACTTTCTTTGTGTATTTTTTCCCTTTGTTTCTTAGCAAATTCTCCACCTTTAATCTCAGTGCTTGAGGTAAAGCCAACCTTGTTATTTGGTCTAGAACAGTATTATTCTGGGCCAAATCCTGGGATGCTTATGCAAGTAAATGCTGTTTATATTAGAAGCAATAAAGGCATTACTAAAAATAAAGGATCACAATGTGTGGCTTACAGTAGGGTCAGTGGCTCACAGAGCATTTTTCTGTAATTTGTTTTGTGAACTGCATGTGACATAAATAAAGCTGCTGTACTATCTGTAATTAAACCATTAAAGTTGTTTTATATCATAGGGTATTGTGATTAAACTTTTCAAATTCATGTGCCTAAGATACTGAACTTACTTGATACTTTCTTCTACTGTAGAGCTGTGTGTTTTGAAGGTGTTGAAAGGAACTTCATATCCAGCCACATTTTTGCGTGCCTCACATCTAATAATGGATCTGCCTGTCTTTCCCAAGTGATTTAAGAAATTCATAGGACACACTGAAAATACGTAAGCTATATTGGGGTCTTTCTGATAGCTCAGTCACAGCTTTGTTGTTAAGACAGGAAAATGGGGGAAGCTGGTTGCAGTGTTTCTGCAATAATTAACTGTAACTAATGGCCTAATACTTACAGTGCTCCCCTAGGAAGTAGGAAAGCCAAGTCCGAATTTCCCTTCAGCCAGAGTGGTTTCAAACATGCAGCTCCCAGGCGAGCCCTCACCTGAAACTCATCCCTCTGTTGAAACCATGTCAATAGACAGCAAAAAAGGGGATGCTTCAGTGGGACAGAAGGATCATGTAGGCATCCTGCAGACATCATAGATGATTAGCACTTGACTGGTTTGTGTTGGCTTGTCCACTGTCCTCTTACAGTCCCTGATGGTGTTGTAAGCTCACGATCTGCTGCTCATACTGTATCCCATTTCCAGCCAAGTTTAGGCAGTCCACTGCATCCAGTGTCCTGCAAACCAGTCTTCTTATTACTGGTGATCTTTTGACATCAGATTGGGTAGCCTGAAGGTCCTGAGAAGGGAACCAGATCCTCACACAACTAAGCCACTCTTTTCAGCACACAATAGGCTCATACTGAAAACAATC